>JAKMXF010000321.1:516217-777357 GCA_024704765.1 Oopsacas minuta | reverse complement strand
GTATTTATTCCATAATACTTGATTTGGAATTCTTTCATTCTGTCCCAGACATCTCTTTGCCAATCAAACGGGCACAAAGTACCATGATTACAACAACAGCAGTTTGATTTATCACTCATTTTATTATGTCGATTGTAATTCGGAAAGTCTCCATGTGGTGGTGCGTCGAATATATGGATGATTATGTTTCTATTTTGGGTATGAGTATTCCATTTACATTTAGTGGCTGCAGTCGCTAGACCATCCAATGCTGCTTCTGGATAGTCTCCACCACCAGTAGCCTTAACTTCTTTAAGAAATTGTTGAACTTGTTCGTGTTGTGAAGTAAAGTTGTTTCCAATCGGAAACATTTCAACAACTGTCTTATCACAGTGATCACGATAGATAACGACTTTAAAATTTGATATACTTCCTCTTTGTTTGTAGTTCTTGATGAATTTTTTAACAGATTTTCTTGCTTTCTTGATATCTGTATGCATGGATCCGGTTCCATCAATAACGAAACAGATATTGTAGTCAAGCGAAGATGACGAATTGTAACTATCATCAACAGAAGTATATCGTGTATGTTTCATTTCTATTCCTTTTTGTGCGTAGTAGATTATGATTGCTTGACCAAACCTATCCCAGATTCGTTTCATTTTTTCTTGATTACTTCGCTGTAAAGCTAGAAACTTTTCTTCCTCAGGAGTGCCCAGTTCCAATCCATTTTAGACTTTTCTTTGAACTGACGCCAATTTAGCATTTTACCATGTAGAATAAGTTTAGTATCATCTTTATAGTCGTCACAGGTGAATAATACTACAGATTTATCCCTGTCATCCTTCCACGCCTTACCCCCCATTGAACACATTTGGTGACCAGTCTTTATCTGACATTTCCCATCGTTTGGATGGAGTTTTCTATCACAAAACTTGCCACAACTTGGACATTGGTTTGGACAACCGAGTACATCTTTTTCATAGCTTTCTTTTATATCTCGTACCATTGTTCCAAAGTCTTCACGAGAAATTTCATACTTGTATTCGCTAACAACCCGCGTGAATTCTGTGATATACTCGTAGATGTTGAATATATTTTCAGAGTTAAACATTTTAGTGTTTTCCAACTTTTTGAAGAGATCTTCACTAAGAACACAATGTCGTGAATTTGGTTTATTGCATAATATGTAAGTGTCAGATTTTTTGATTTTTACTCCATCTAATTCGAAAATCTCTGAAAAATATTTATTGAATTCTTCTGCATTGACTTTGGGGTCTAGATACATCTTTAAATATGTTACCATTGCTTTGAACGGACTTTCTCTCTCTCTCGACTTCTGTTCAGAATTATTCTTTTTGCTGTTTTTTAAATCAATTACATCAAAGTTGCTATCTGAATCGAATGCATTTTGCTCAGAGTTTCTCTGTTCAGAGCATGATTCAATCAAGTCATTTGTCATTGCTTCTAGAACCTTTGTAATATCATTCATGTGTTTTGCAAAATCAGCTTTCATTTGTGAAACGATAATATTGTATTCTTCGTCTTCAACTTGACTCCATTTCTCCTTGAATAAGCGTCTGATTAATTCGTTTCGATTACATATGTATTGGACAACCATATGGTTTGTATCAAAAACTTTGTCATCAGATTTATACAGCTCCTCTGTAATTATATAGTTTGCTTTAAAGAAGATGCTTTCGTTTGAGAAATTATCTTTTCGTTCGTTGAAATTGCATTCGAAGAGATGCTTAGACATATTTGATATTCCTCTTCCTACACTTTCTATGAAGTCCACCGCGAACTTTTGAGAGATTGCTTTGTCGCTATCTCTCATTTTCTCACGATCCCATTCCCCTCTTACCATTTTTCGATTTTCGATTTTTTGCAAAAAGTACTGGCAGGAAGTAATTTTCTTCGTTTCCTTTATCTTTTTATCCTCGGATAGTTTATTTCTTGTTATTTCCCAAATAGATTCGAATGCAAGAGCAAACACGAATTTTTCTATTGTCTTCTCTGCGGTATTAGTCAACTTTGCATGAATGAATCCGATTTCATAGTTTACAATTTTGAATAGTTGAGTTTGGTAGTTAACCATCTCTCTGACTGTTGCTGGTGAAATATTTGGATCTTTCTCGATGAAACTTTCATTTCCTTCTTAATGTTCTTCAATAATTTACTCCATGTGCTTCTTTTGGTGTTGTTTGGATCTCTTAACTGAGATACCAACAATAGGATTTGACTTTCTTTGTTCAATTTGCCCCAAATTATGTCTGGATGGTTGAAGTATCCTGAACAATAGTTGATTAATGGGTGGCATTCCTTTGGGGCTAATCCTGTAATTCTAGGCTTCTTGTCTTGTTGAATCAATTTGTAATTTCCGAAGAAATAATCTTTACTAAAGTACTCATAATCCTCTTTCCCTATGTAAGGAGTCATTTCCTTGATTACTTGATTATTTCTATTGGTAACATAGAATACTCTCTCTGACCCTTTGAGATGAGTTGGATGACATTGGAACCTTGCAAGAGTATCTTCAGAAATGTCTTTTATTATTTCTTTCATTTGAAAGTTCCTACTACGAAATAGTTCGAATGTTGTTGACATTTTTTCCATTCCCTTTGATTCTATCATAAATATCGAATACAACTTGCTAAAACTCTGATTAATTTCATTTTCTTCTTCTTCTCTCAAGTCACAATTTCCGAAACATTCTGCCCAGATTGTTTCGAAAGCACACTTTTGTTGTTCTACATTGATTTCTAGATATTTATCCACGTTTTTAATGATTAATTCTTGAAATTTTATCATGCTCTGGATAATTTAATCTCCGTATGAGCTGCATTAACCTGAAATTTGAAGCTATCTTCATACTCCTTCCTCACCATATATAGTAATTTAAGTAGGTTTGATTTCGCTTCGCTACAAATACGAAACAATTCCTTGAGTTGCCTATCACCTTCACATTTCTTCAAAAAGTCTGCCAAACAACGTTCGTAGTGTATATTGAAGGTCTCGTCAAACTTTAGCATTACGCTTGTTAGTTTTTGATTTGAGTTCACTTGTGTTTTTAAGTCTTGTATTTCTTGAGTTAGTTTTTCTGCAGCTTGATCGAAGCGATCTCTGTTACTGTAAATATGTTTTTCCATTATTTCAGAGATTATACAGTTGAGCAATTCACTGCATTTAATCTCTTGATAATCATCATACTTCACGATATCTTGATAATTGATTATTGTGTCCCAAACAGTGCCAGACATTTGTATCCACTCACTCATTGTTTGAAAGTGTTCTATCTCATCAGTTTTCATGTTATCTAACTTGTCAATAATAGAAAGTCTCAATTTTGCACATTTTTCTGCAAATGAAATAGTCGGAGATAATTTGATTACGTCTGAATCAAATAGTTTAGAATTTGGTTTATTCATTGAATCCGAATTGAATGCTGAAGGAAGGATGAATAGATTTTCTTTTGTGATTTGAATTAAATCTGACATTTTAACACCCTCAGTATCTAACATATAGGATTCCTATTGATATTATTCATCAGAATATTGATAGATTCTAAATGTTTCTCAGGATCAGGATCTGCTTGTTGATTTAATACAAAGAAGATTTTTGGTGGTGGTACTTTCCTAACTTTCAGTTTGTTTAGAGCATATGCACATATCTGTAACATATTCTGCATTTGACTGCCTATATCTCCTTTCACATTTATGATTACAACTTGTGACACTGCAAGACAGAACAATACCATAGTTCTGTCAAAATGAATAATAGATGTATCTTGCATACTCTTCTTCTCAATATCATTCATCATCGTTTTCCTTTCAATAGCATCCAAACCTTCTGTATCAAGAATTAACAATTGATGTGCACCATTAACCTTTCGACTTAATCTAGAGAGTGATCCGTAAATTCCTCTAGTGCATCTGCCAGCACTGGTTAAGAACTTACAACCAAAGCAATAGTTCAATAATGTAGATTTTCCTGAACTTTGTGGTCCGAATATGCTTACAACAATTGGAGCTTCTTTTCCCTTATTCATTTCATATACATCGGCCAATAGCGAATCGATTTCTTTATCAAAGTAACTTAGATTATCACCATCAATTAATTCAAATGCCTCTCCCATTTCCACATGTTTGCTGTAGTTTGATGCTATTTTTCTTTTGAAGTGGTCTGCTTCCCTCAAACCCAAATTCCCATACTTAATATACAACAATGTTTCTCTCCAAAGAATTTCTAGAGTAAATTTCTCTTTATTTTGTTCAATCACACTCTTAGGGAATAGTTCATTCGATAATTGAGAAAGTTCCTGTGATAATTTCCACAAAATCAGTGTTGAACGATTAGTATCTAATATTTGGTTGAAATGGTCAACAACTTCACCCTTATCCTGTTTGAGAATCTGCGTGTTGAGTAACTGTCTTTCTCCATTCAGTTTATCAATAAGTTTCTGGTCCGTTTCATAACATGATTTATAGAAACAATTCATATATTTCACAAACAGAGGATAATAATTGAAGGAGGAGAAATTCAATTTATCAGACTCTTTTGTTTCGCTGATTATGTTTTCCTTAATCTTCATTACCAATTGGTTGTCTGATCTGATAGCATTCAGTCTTTCATGCTTAAGATCTAGTACAGATTCTAGAAATTTGCCTCCAATATTTTTTTCAGATTTCTGATGCAAAATTTCGTGACCAATTTCTCTTAATCTTTTCTTTACAGATTGGATATTGATGTTTGTGTTTGTGAGATTCGGAACGAAGATCAATTTTGCTGATTTGTGGATATAGAAATCTTCTTCTTGTCTCTTCAATTCGGTTTCATTATAATCTCTGATAAGGAAATATGCCCGTTTGACAGTTTGTGTTGATTTAAGGATGTCATTTTCCAACAATGCGCCACGATTAATGTAATCATTATAGCTGATGTGGACTAATGCAATGTCCAAGTGTTGAGATATAGCATTGATAACCTCAAATTTGGTGTTTCCCTGACAGTCAAGGTATGCCCATTTAGTGGATTCACTCTTATCCTCCACCTTTTCACCGAATAGATTTTTTGTCATTTGAATGTCAATCGAACCTGAATGAAATGCACTCTTTTGAGGACTTGCGTTAACAAAGTCAGTACCAAAAGTCAAATCCAACAGATATGATTTTCCCATCTGATTCCATCCAGCTCTTCCTATTCCAAATGAGATTAGTCCATTAAACGATTCCATAGAATACCACAACTCATTGGTTGGTTTGAAACTTATTGTCTTATCATTTTGAGATAGTATAGGATAGTAGAATGGCACTGGATTACTGAATGAATAGTGTTCAATACAGAATCCTCTTAATATGGGGTCAGATAACTGGAATATCATATGAAATATTTCATGATTTGTGAGAGATATATTACATGTATTTGCAAGGATTTGAGTAATATCATCAAAGGGAAGACTACACTTTAGGTAATAGAATGTTAATGGTAGAAGTTGTTGAAATATTTCCTTTGGTGTTTTTCCTGGCAACTCTGCATCTTTCATGATTTCCTCAAATGAATTTACAATTACCATTCTATATGAGTGGAATTTCAGTTCTTCATTTCCGAAATGTTCCAATAGGTTTGGATTTGTTTATTTTGTTCAATTTGACATTGTTGGATCAGTTTTTGATCTGGATGATACTGTTCTAGATATTTTCTTATTACTGATTCTACCTTTTGTAATTTGATGCTGAGTTCTTCGATATCTTTTGCACCATATTGATTGATATAGGAAATATCTTCAGTTGTCAATTTTGTATCTAACTCAAAGAAATATTTGGATTCTTCAAATTTCTTAAAGTATTTCTTCAATTCATTGTACTGCACATCATTTCTATCGGGTAATATGCAACAAAGCTGATCTTGTAATTTCAAATCCCTGTCAATTATCTTCTTTCGTACATTGGATGGTGTTATTTCCCCAATAATATTCTGAATGATCTCAAGAACTATTTTTCCTTCTTCATCAGAAAATGTTAAGAATGATTCTTCTACATATTTTTTAACTTTTTCTTCTGATATTTTGAGTATATTCGCAATGTCACTAATTGGATATCCTGCATTATATTTTTCTTTTATTGAAAATTTTTGTTTTTCAGTCAGAGGTTGCGTTCTGAAATATTCAGAAATTAATGCTTCTTCAATATCACAGAGAATGGAAATGTCTTCGTGATTTTCAATTTCAGGATTTTCTTTCAAACAATCTTGTATTTTGCTGATTATTTCAGGGCTAACTTTGCTAGTTGACGTCTGTTTATACATCTTGAGTATCCCTAGCGCTTTTTCTGCTATTTTGATTGTAATCTTAAGTTTCTTAGATAGTATTAGAGGTTTATTCATTAATTTTTCACCATTCTCGATGATATATTCTATATGTTCTTGCAGAAGGCCAAGTTTATCTAATTGTTCCTGCAGAATATTCACTTCTGATCCAAGTGAAGAACATTTTAAAGGCTCAATATCCAAACTCCTCTTGTAGTCTTCAGTTTCAGAATATTTGTCTGTGTATGTCATCGAAGCGGGAAATCTGGAATCCCCATTCAAAGATTGGAGGGTAGTCGCATCTTGAATTATCTTTTGTTCAAGATCATTAGAACCTTGATCTGTTTTGAACTGAGCATAACAAGCCATACTAAACGTACACTGCTCTAATCTAATAATTGAAATTGAACATGTTCATTAGAATAAGGTAATACGGTTTATTGTTATCAAGTTACGAAGCAGGGCTAACTTTAGCACTTTTCTTGGTTTCTAAACTGAAATTTCATACAAATAAGAATGTGAAATTGAAAAGCATACTAGAGATTAGGTTTCAAAAGAGTGTCAAGGGTAGATGGACGCGTTAGAGCCCGATTTTGAAATTTTGAGAGTCTAAATAATGAAAGTTACAAATTCCCATATTTATCATATGATTAATCACATTTTCATACGTTTTATTTATCTTTCAAAATTAGGTTAGATTCGTTCCAACGGCTACTCTGGGGTATTTGAGTATGGCGATTCCAACATTGAAATTTTCAAATCTACATCTGTATGATTTCCATATGATTAATTAGGTTTCCACACTTTTTGAATATATGTATTTGAATATTATGATAGAGCAAGAAATTTCATTTCATCTGTTTGTTCGAAGGGGAGGGGGAGGGTAATCAAGTATGTAGTCCCTAATTATTCTTTTCAAATATATATCTACACGATTTATCATTCCAAAATGGTACAAAATTTTGTTTCAACGGTTAGTGAGGAGGTATACTGACACATAGACTCTAACTTTGAATATTGTATCGACAGGATTTATCATATGATTACTCCTTAGCCAACTATTCTTACGGCCAAACAGTAACTTGGGATTTTGGACTAGGGATACGTTAGCCGATATAACAAATTATACGTGATTTCTATGTATGTATTGCATACTGTAGAGCTCAGATTAAGGCGGCTCTCGGTTAATGTGTGCTTTCTCCACAACCGATTGTCAATTCTTGTACCAATTCTATAAATTCTAAATACATAGTTATGCCACTTTCCAGAATCGTGTAATTCAAATTCAATATAGCATACCATACATCTTTCCTTTCAAACAGACTATAGAATTATTTAGAATAACGTGCAAAAAGGAGTGCTATATTTCGAAGGTTGCGCAGACGTACGGACATCGTACATCGTCCGTGCCATTAGAGCACCTCCCTATAGGAGCTGCACTAAAATATTTGTTTGCCTGGTAATTTAAGACTATTGATTTTGTTCATTTGTAAGAAAAATAATTCAGATGCCCGAGCCGAACTAATATTTATACATTTATAAATATATACACAAATATTAATTAATACATGCTTACATACCTGTATTTTATGAACACAAAGTGCTATTGTCTATATATCGAGTCGAACAGAATGTATCTTGTATATTTTAACGAATTTTGTATTAACATTTCCTAAGGCAGTATATATAGATATCTGAATTGAATACGAACATTATTGCACAATCATTGCTTATACTGTTGCTCTCTACATGTATCAGATAGATGTACGAGTTTAACAGTGTTCAAGGTACAAGAGCAAATTAAATGGATTATATGTCATATACTATATTATCCAAATGAGAATATGTAATCTCCTAACCTATTGTATAATTAACTCTTAGTATATGATATAATCTCCCTAAATTCTATTGTTGAATTCATTATTATGATTTATAGCTCATGTTACCAGGAATAAATCATAAAGATATTCTGATAAGCATAAAACTGGATAATAATTGATCTCTATTATATTACAGACTTCGAAATTGTTTTGTGGGAGTTTCATTGATATTTCGATGCTACACTGATTTGTAAAGTGTAGTTACTTTTAGGGTTTTAGCCGCATGAATTTCAGCTAATATCGATCTAGGCGCTTCAACATTCGGGCAAGACCCCCAATACAGTAATACTAAATGTATACTCTAGGCGCGGGTAAAAGGATGCATATTGCTATAATAGACCTTTGTATGGAAATCATTATCATGAGCAGAGCATTCATGTACCACACTCCAATCATGAATTTGTTACATTGTTGTTGGCATGTATTTTGGCATACACATACAACTAATATAAAGATACAACTAGTATACAGATACAACTAGTATACAGATACAACTAGTATACAGATACAACTAGTATACAGATACAACTAGTATACAGATACAAGTAGTTTGAAAACTGCTTGAGATTCACACTTATACATACATGTTAGGAAGAAGAATTTTAATTATTTGTTCTCATTAATAACTAATCCCGAATATAATATATTATTAATATAAGCATACTAAGGTGCTAATTAGTTATATATATACAGGCTTTCACCCAGGAGCGCTACGTGCGCCTACAGGCGCGTATTTACAAAAAATTTGTATAGTTAGGAGTAAGAAAATTTTGAGAGTTAGGCCCGCTGTATACGCCTAATTCGGCGAATAATGTAATAATGGTGTAGTATCTACATACTACTTAGCTGTAGTATTATTCTAGAACGTTCTATACAAAGTTAGCTGATATAAATAGCGATGTAAGTAGGTTAGTATTGTTGTTAGTATTGTCTCGGTTTCATTATTATTTAGTAATATCTATAATATTACAATGGTAACAATCATAAAAGTCAATTGAATTGTATTATTGTTTATTCGATTAATCAGTTTGAATTCATTATATTGTAAAATAATTTAAAAGGTAAATTGTTCATAATTAAAGGGAGGAAGCTTGATAAATGATACGTAGGTCGAGCCCTAACACTACTAGCATGACACCTCTGGAATGTAGTATTAATCGTATAATATGTAATGGATGTATGATTTGCTTAGAATTTAAGTTTGATGCTTCGATAATCCAAATAGTCTAGGCGCGCAAGTGAAACCGAGAACTCATTCAGGCGCACTACATATAAAAGTTGGAAGAAACCCTGTCTATATGTATGTATGTATGTACGATTGAATGTTTGATACTTTTTATCTCATCAAAAGAGAAAAATTATTCATATTTGCATATAAATTAGAAAACCAGGGAAATAGTTAGAAGAGGTTGATAAGTATGATATGATAATACATATGTTTAATGAATATACAACATCCATCAATTACATTACAATAAATATTCGGAGTATATGAATAATTATATGTAGGGAGATTACTGTTTTCTTGCGAATAACCTAAGCTTCAAATAAGTTAAGGAATATAAGATACATCCATACACTAGTAAGAGGATTATACCGATCCATATGTCAAAAGGATTGGATACAGAAATCCCCTGCTTAGCTAAATAATCATCTCCAGAGGTGTGTGATTCTAAAACTATTTCTGGACTAACTCTATAGTCGAAATGAGGGCAGCTTCCATCTCCAGTTAGATTCCGTACTATCGGATGACAAAAATCTAGTCCAGACAATTCATTAGCTAGAATGGTAGAGTAGGATAATCTATAGAAAGATAGATATGTGAAATATTCTAGAATAAAGTGAGTTTCTTGAATGTTGAAGAAGAACCCAGAAAAAGATACCATTATGAACAAGAGGTAGCCTTTTAGGAACATAGCTTGAAACTCAACACCACTAGACATTGCTATCAAGCTAATCAAGGCAGTTTCCGCAAATGTATATGAAAAGATAACCAATAAGAAAATTCCTATATTTCCCCAAGCAACCACGAATCCTTGCACAAAATAGTATATGAAAGAAGTTAGTAGAGCTGGTAGTATGCAACGAGGAATTATCTCTGTTAAGATTTTAGATAAGAAATATGCAGACACGCGGTAATAGCAATGATTAGTTTCGAAATATAACTGTTTTTTGCTGAAAAAGAATGTAGTTAAGTAAGGAGCACATATTGTAGACATTAGACAGAGAAGTACAATTGTCAGAGTGAGTCTGTTTTGAAGACCATCTAATGATAAATCTGTGTTCCAGGTAAAAAACTTAACAATCCCTATAGCTAGTATGTTGAATATAAACTGTAGGATTTCTGGATATGGGAAGCGAAGGAATACACGCATTGTCCTGTTAGATAAAGTCAGCATCTGTGAGAAGATATTAGTAGCATAACGAGCTGAAGGTTTGCTAGGAGATGCTATATTATTTGAATGAATATTTTCCAATGTAGCCATTAAATGCTGGTTTTGATTCGAAGCATTGAATTTTGTGCTAAGTTTGATCATCTGATTATCTGTGATATATCTTTCACCTATTTTATTATCCTTGTTTTTTTCCTTGAAGATAGTATCAAGCAGGAAGTCTCCAGGATTTTCTTTCTCCTCACACTGATAACCTATCTCAGAGAAATAACCAGTAACATCTGTCCACTCTCCGTGATATACTGTCTCACCAGCTGACAACAGAGTCACACGGTCCAACAGTCGGAGGATGGCATAACGGGGCTGGTGGAGTGTCACCACGATTAAACGACCTTCCTGAGAGAGAGTCTTCAGCTGACGCATTAGTTTCAGAGCTGTGTAAGCATCTAGACCGGAAGTGGGTTCATCCAGGAATAGAATGGAAGGTGCGATTACCAACTCCGTGGCTATGTGAGTTCGTTTCCTCTCACCACCAGATACACCTCTGGAGAAATCTGTCCCTATTCTAGAGTCTGCTACCTCACTTAGACCCAATTTATCAATAACCTCCTCTACCAATCTAGCTCTCTGCTGTCTATCACTCTCTCCCTGACTGAGACTACGCTTTGAGAGTCTCAGACTAGCAGAGAAGTGAATGTTCTCTCTCACACTCAACACTCCCTCTAGGAAGTCCTGCTGCACCACGTATCCAGCCATGAACCTGAAATGATCCGGTTGTGGTTGTCCGTTTACTCGAATGTCTCCAGTGAATCTTCTATGACTAATGCGTCCTGCTAACAGATCCATGAGTGATGTCTTTCCACTCCCTGTTGGTCCGAGAATAGCATTGAGACCTGACCTAAATATGCCACTCACTGACTGGAGAACTGGTTTTGGACGAGAAGACAAGCAGACATACCTCCTTTGAGGTACAGAGTAACTCAGATCCTGGAAACTTATTTGGTCCAAATTGTTACAATTGTAATTATTACCGTTTTTAGACAATTCTAAATTTGCCATTATTAAATTTAATATTTTCTTGTATTATTCTGAATATATGAGATTTTTTAGTCTATCTAATATTAGTTAGAAACCTATTTGTATAATTAATTTATCGAATTGCAATATTTTCCATTTGCAGGTATATTTAATCACCATTAAGACATTTTACTTGTAAGAGCATTTTTGTTGAGAGATGATATTATTCGAATAGAATTGCCTTGTTCTTTTAGTAAATGAGGATCACTGCATTCTGAATATTTATTGAGTTTGTAAGCAAATAGATCATAGTTAGTTTCCTCAATTGAATGCAGTAATAATTCCAAATATATATTACTAATTCAACTTGTTATTTTAATTAACATTAGTAATGGCTATTATATCGTATAACCAATTTTATTTAAATATTTCTGCTGCTTGGGACTCTTTTCTATGTAGTATTCGATAAGTACTTTGTAGACAGGACTTTTTAACTATTACAATGTGATTTCGTTTGCTTACCTGCTCTCTTGCTCAAAACTAAATTCCGAATTAAGTTCTGAGTAAACTCGGAACTTGATTGGCTAGATAATATTACTTATTATTCGAAAGTTTGAAAGAATGACTAGATATTAATATTTCCTGTTTCATAAATAGTGCTATGTATGTGGATAAGCTGTGAATCGGTATATTGTTTGAAATCCAAATATGGAGTTATGGACATCGATAATTTATTCCGTCATCTGGTATCCAGTGGCGTATTCCGGATTATCATGAGGAGGGTGCACTGGAGCGAGCGAATCGAGCGACGGTAAGGGGGGTCTGGGGGCCAAGCCCCCCAGAAATTTTGTGAATCTTAGACGCTCAAACATCGATGTACAGCTATTTTTGTCACATAGTAGGAGGAGTGTAATATTGTGCAGTTGTACCAAAGTTGTTTAGATGTTTATACTTAGATAATATGATAATTTTGTTACATAATTATATTTATACTATTTAGTGAATACAAATTTTCTCTGCTAATACATTAGTCAGCTGGAATCTTCAGGGATATCGTCTAGAAAACTTGTTGAAAAATAATTGTCAAAATTGGATAGCATTCTGTAAATATTAAGAAAAATCGAATTACAAATAACAACATATCTCTTTTGGAAACCAGTTATGAGGGGGGTGTTTGAACTCCGAAATCCCCCTGTATACGCCACTGGGTATCTACAGTGTGATAATCTTCAATAGATTAATTACCTATAATTGATAATTTCGGATGTAATATACATTAACAGACCTTTGATGCAATAATAGAATTATCCTAACATTAATTAGATCTTAATGGAGGAGCCGCAAACCATTATCTCTTCCTGCTGCGCAACTGAGAAAGACATTAAACTCAGTAGTCAGAAGATAATCAAATTATTCTCCTAGAATATAACATGAAACATAGTAAAGGTCCCATTTCCTTATTGGTATTTAGTATATGGATTATGTAACTACTTACTACATAATGTAATGACTTGTACTAATATTTTTATGATAAGGATTCAGAATATTAAAGGTTAGAATGATAGAGTATACAGAGAATTTACCCGTAGCATATATAATTAATTAAATGAATGAAAATAAATAAATGTGATGGATCCTCAAAAGAGATATTTGTTAACAGATGATGATCTCAGCTACGAATTTGACAGAAAGAAAGTGAAGCAGGTAAGTTTCCAGGATCTGAGTTACTCTGTACCTCAAAGGAGGTATGTCTGCTTGTCTTCTCGTCCAAAACCAGTTCTCCAGTCAGTGAGTGGCATATTTAGGTCAGGTCTCAATGCTATTCTCGGACCAACAGGGAGTGGAAAGACATCACTCATGGATCTGTTAGCAGGACGCATTAGTCATAGAAGATTCACTGGAGACATTCGAGTAAACGGACAACCACAACCGGATCATTTCAGGTTCATGGCTGGATACGTGGTGCAGCAGGACTTCCTAGAGGGAGTGTTGAGTGTGAGAGAGAACATTCACTTCTCTGCTAGTCTGAGACTCTCAAAGCGTAGTCTCAGTCAGGGAGAGAGTGATAGACAGCAGAGAGCTAGATTGGTAGAGGAGGTTATTGATAAATTGGGTCTAAGTGAGGTAGCAGACTCTAGAATAGGGACAGATTTCTCCAGAGGTGTATCTGGTGGTGAGAGGAAACGAACTCACATAGCCACGGAGTTGGTAATCGCACCTTCCATTCTATTCCTGGATGAACCCACTTCCGGTCTAGATGCTTACACAGCTCTGAAACTAATGCGTCAGCTGAAGACTCTCTCTCAGGAAGGTCGTTTAATCGTGGTGACACTCCACCAGCCCCGTTATGCCATCCTCCGACTGTTGGACCGTGTGACTCTGTTGTCAGCTGGTGAGACAGTATATCACGGAGAGTGGACAGATGTTACTGGTTATTTCTCTGAGATAGGTTATCAGTGTGAGGAGAAAGAAAATCCTGGAGACTTCTTCTTGGATCTGATTGTAAGAGAATCTCGATTTCTAAAGAATCAACTTAAGATGCACGAAATAGAAACCGAATATAATGAGAGGAGATTAGCAACACAATACATTTCATCTCATAACTACAATGAGTTGTACAAACAGCTAGAAGATATCCATAGATGCAAAACGTATACATCCAACAGTAGAGTAGTGAGATACCCAACTAGCTTCATATGGCAGTTCCTTATAACTCTACTGAGATCTTCTCGTGTTGTAGGGAGATCTCCATTAGCTTATCTTACCCACACATTATTAGCTAGTCTAGGTTATATGCTGTTTGGCTTAATTCTCCTACAGTCTCCATTGACTCCAGCGGGTCTGCATGATCGCTACGGACTATTTACTATGGTAATACTACATCACCTATTCGGGCTTGCAACAGGCACACGTAGTATCCATGCTAGAAAGCAACAATTCATTCATGAGCATCAACAAGGCTACTACCGCACACTTCCTTATGTATTTGGTCAGATGTTACCAGAGTTCTTTCCTTCTAAAGTATTAAGCTCATTCGTAGCTTCTACAATTCTATACTTCATGTTTGGATTCAAACTATCAGTGACTAGTTATCTTCTATACATCCTATCACTACAGTTAGTGCTGTATAGTGCTAGTAGTATTACTATGTTCTTCAGTGCACTAACAAATAACATATATCTTACCATAATCGGTCCTGAATTCTTGTTCATGTTCATGGTAGTTATAGGCGGTAATTTCAACTACAATCTAATTCCATTCCCGAGTGAAGCACTCAAATATTTTAGTATTGTAAGATTAGGTGTTAAAACCTTACTAATTAACGAGCTAACTGATTTGGAGTTCTGTCTTCCTTCAATCAGGAATCTGACAGGCAATGGTACATGTCTTCACGAGACGTATCATGTCTACAAATCTATCTCAGTAGATAGTTATATCTCAGGAGAATCGTTTCTAGATTCACAGCTGATTATGTATGAGACTGCATGGGACCTGTGGAATGGTCCCCTTGGTCTAGTTATTCATACGATGTTCTTCTTCACTCTTACTTATGTTGCACTTAGGATAGCTGTCAGGAAGAAATAACATTTCTCAGCAATTTTCACATGCTTACTTATCTAATTGTTATGCTATAATTGTGTGTAATGACTAATGATTATAAATATTTTGTTTTATTTATTCTATCGCTGTTTTGTTGTTTGTAACTTATATATTAAGATTCAGTTTTCCAATACCATCCACTGTAGCTCAAGCATACACGGAATTATCCTTAACAATAATATCATCTAGCTTATATCTCAATACAGATAAGTAATAACTGTACTTAGGTTTCTAACTCATTTCTTGTACGTGACAACAAGCCATTAAACCTCTAGATTTGCTAATCCAAATAAATCTCGATATTTTACACAATTTATAGAGTTGATCTACGAGAGAGTTATTGTTATTACATATTACTGAGAGTCTGAGATGATTTGATGTGCACATGTTTCAGCGGGACAAAGTTATGATAATTCTTTAGTTTGTACGGGTTTATGTTATCATATTATTTCAGATTTAGAATATGTATTCACTCTATGTTACAGTAAAAAGTATAACCAAGATATAATGACTGAAAAAGCCATAGAAAAAAATTGTAAGAAAGTGTACAAGTAGTAAATAATGGTCAAAACAGTGAAATTTGTGAACACAGCACAGATGACTCACTCTGTGCACTTATCATGTATATTCGAGAGTAATTATCACAAATAGCGTGTTAATATAAACTAGAACAACATCCAAGCCTTCTTTTCAACTAATCCTAGGTAAATAAACTAGACAACAACTCAAATTAATGTATACACTTGAACAACAAGCAGCAGAGAAATGTCGTTCTGTCTGTGCACAAACGTTGCACAAGCTTTGACACAACACGCGCATGTGCTATGTGGTATTTATTACATATTCAATGAAATGTATGCTGTACCTAAATCAGAGCTCTCGAACCCACAGATGGCCAAGCTTGCAACTTGAGCAATTTTTATTGCAGTTTTATAATGAACTGCCATAATGGTATGGACGATGTACTACGTCTGTACGTCTATCCGCGCGGCCGTGCGAAATCTAGCAGTCGGATTAACATGAAAATTGATATACATATATATTTCCCTAAAAAAGTAAAAGGTTTTCCTTTTAATTCAGCTATTATGTTTAAGGTCTATGCAATATTTCATATGTTATACGCAGGGACGGACTGGTCAATAATTCGGCCCAGGTCAATTTTTAAACCAACCCACTTCACTAAAAATAGAAACTGAAAGTCACATTTTTGGTTATTTGTATAGAACTGATTGAGGAACAGGTAAGTAAGAGCTAGAGGCTAGTTATTTATCATGTGTGCGGAATGTGATAAATTCTAAGATCTAAATGAGATCTCTAAAAACTCTACGTAATAGGTGTCAAAATGTCTTGCTCTTGCAGATATGAGTGTTTATGTCCGTTTATCAATTGGGATAGTCTTGTACTATCAAATTTTATACTCTAACATGTGCTAATTAGAATGCAAGAATACGCCGAGCTTGCGACCTCTACTGTAGCCCAGACAGCCAGATAAGGAGTAAATATATTTTGGAAAATAGATTACAGTAATAAATTGACAATAGGAAATGGGCAAAATGGTCATTATAGTGAGCAGGCCTTGAAATACTCCCATATCTGAAATCGTCGTTTGCAGTTGTTTTCTATGGTGTTTTGAAAATCATACACTACACAGAAGGGTTTATACCAGCTCACTGGCCCACCGACCCACCGGCCATCTGGAAATCTCCCGTTCTCCCCGTAGGCCAGCTTGTCCTGGTTATACATAATATCTTCCATTGGTCTGGGTTTTGAACTTATCTACAATATATTATGTGTAGATAATCTACGTCACCCTTAACATATCCTCACAAATTAGAAATAAAAGGAGACTTGTTACTTTAATACATCTAGATAGTAGTTGTAATTATTCGAATCGTCTCTTCATGAAGAAGAAACTAATTTCTGGTAAGTTATCACTCTTGTATTTATATGCTTTGAGCTGATCTGCTGCTTGCGTATAACTATATACGAAGTCATATTAGATTTAAGTTAAGGGTTAATGTAATCTTAAGTTGGTCCGAACTGCTCAGTAAATTCCAAAACATTCATCGACTTTTAAGATTTTAATTTCCTTGTCTGGTAATTTTCATTTTCCATGATGATTTGGTTGTTTGGTGCTCTGCTTATCCAGTTAAGTTTTGCAGCTAGAAATGAGTTGAAAATAAAAATAGTGCTGTCTTCATCTTGTTTGGAATACTTATTAATCTCATTTATTCCGGTAACTAGTATTTTCGGTGTCATCACACAAAGTTTGATTGAATACTTTTTGCCATTTATTGTATTAATATTTTCACCGATTTTCTCTGATATATGGTATGTATACATCATTTATGACAGCTTCTCAACTATTAAAATTTTATCGTAGTTCTCCTGATTTCTCATCTGCCCTGACTACAAAATTCTTCCCTATTCATAGCAAAATTGTACATTTCAAAATAAAATAGTTAGAATATTATATATCTCACGTTTTAGATTTGATGATTTGGTCCATCTTGGTCAACCTCTGTTTACAGCTGTTAAGATAACTTTATGCAATATTTGCACAGAAAATATTAGAAATTAGGTAAGGTTATATAATCAATTAGTCATATAATATAAGCGAATATTTCCATGATTGAATTACTAATATTACGCAATCTTTAATGAAAAATCCAATACACGTAAAGCAAGTAGAAATACTTTCCATATAAATATACGCACATTTAATGCTTAATTATATAATACTTGTACATTACATGTCACTAGCCAAATATTCTAATAGTACGAGAACTTTTGTTCTCTCGCATGTATTAGATGATGCTAATTATTTCATAATAGCTGTAAGCTTTGTGTATTTGCTTAGTTGTGTATTTTGGATAATTTACTTATTTCGAGAAATACATTTCCATTATAAACAGCAAGGTTTAGTACGCAGATCAGCTAGATACTCAGCTAACCAGGAAGGTATTCAGGAGAAAATCGCATACCAACACAAATGTATAGTTAAAAATGCCATTTTCCTATTATTCATTATGTTTGAATTTAGTTTCTGTTTTTCCATTAACATACACGGAATATTATTCGTAACAACAATATCATATCTGCCTTCTATGTCAATACAGATAAGCAATAACTGTAGTTTGGTGTCTAACTCATTTCTTGTACAATATTATGACTACAGGTTAGGAAGTATATTTCATAATTTTCTATCTTCTTTGAGGAAATTCTCGTTTTCCATGATGCTCTGGTTGTTCAGTACTTCTCTACTCCATTTGTATTATTCCGCTAGAAATATGATAGAAGTTAGAGTAGTGGTCCGATTTGTATTGTTAGGCACTGTCATCAGTCTCATCACTTCAATATTATCTGTGATTCCATACATAAGTCTGTTCGGCTTCATTCTAATGAATTTGATGGACAATACCAGTTTCTTTATTGTATTATATATTGCAAGGAATAAGTATTTCCCTGTCATGGTTAGTCGTATCCTTGAGAAGTACAATTTGTGTATTGAGAAAGAGTGTCAGAAACAGATGAGATTATTCAGACAATATAAAGTGGTTGTTTTCTTGCTCTTGACTAGTTTAGAGTTGTATACACTCAAAGATACGTTCCTTCACCTACCCTATGCTATCTTGAATTCTGTGAGTTTGAACTCTTGTTGGTTTAATGTTACGTATCATCTTCCGATGTTTCAGCTGTCTGATACAATTATTCATAATCTGGTGAATATTTGTAGTTATTTGTTGGTTAGTAACAGGTTTATAGAAATGTTTGTCTACAGTAATTTAACCATACTCAATCTAGCAGCATTAATATATCAGATTTGTTTATGCTCTCATAGAGATGTGTTTTGTAATCGCAGAATATATCAATTTTCTGGACTTTCAAAACAATTACTCTCACAGTCTACTCAACAAGACAGCAATAGCAGAGTAATTATTACTGACAATTAATGCCATTCATATAGCAAATATACTTCTTCTTTGTAATAGTTCAATTGTGTAAAGTGAATTTATAAATATTTGTAACTTTATGTATAGAGTGGTGGTATATAAAAGATAACGCAAAATTCCTGAAGATTTTACCCTCCCTTAACAGTGGTAGGGTTTTTGCAATACAAATTGATGGAACTGTCACTTTGCTGCCTTACACCTCTATAGGTAACTGTACTTGAAGTTTGAACTGCTCCAATTTACAAACATTATCTTCATGGTATTTACTTGTATTCAAGAGATAACCATTGTTGATTAATCGTATATAAGTTCTGTCAATATATTTACTTGACAATTATTGTGTAAGATAAAGTATCTCGATATTCTTAGATTAGTGGAACATGATACTTGCACAATTACATCACATTTTCTATATAATATATATATCCCTAAACATTGACATACAATAAACTATTCTGTAATATCCCTATATATTCCAATAAACATAATACTGATATATTAAAAGCATTACATACTAGCACGTGAGTGATTACCAAATAATCAAGCATGTATGTAATGTATCCTATTAATGTAAACATATACAAATACAAAATACTAAATTTTAAGTTAATTCATTAGAACAGAATATTGTATGTATTTGTAAAAGTGAAATGGAAAATGCTAGCCAACCATCTGTCAAGGATTCTATCCAAATATCTCTCAACAAGACAGACCCAAGATATCTCAATTTGGATAGCTTTAAGGATCACTGGTATTATCCAATTCATATCCTAGAATCTATCTATACGGTTAGCTGTGTTTTCTGGTTAATCTATGCTGTTTCGGTTTTGATTTTAAATTTGAGGAAAAAATTATTGTTAAGAAAGAAGTTATTATTTGATGATTATCAAATTCAAGATGAAATATTCAGGATTGATGAAACTTTTACTCGATTTTCCATTTTTCTTCTGTTTTTCATCTTTGAGTTGTTATTCTGTCTCTCTACTAACATTTATGGTATGTTATATAGCTTACTAACATTCATTTTACCATCTACAATACTCCCTATAGAAAATATATGTATTACAAAATCAGATATATTCATTACAGAAATGTACGAGGATAAATCGATAATTGTATTCCTCAATTGCTTGTTCTGTTTGGAGAATTTTTCATTTTCTATGATGATTTGGCTGTTTGCTGTTGCCCTCCTGCACTTAAGTAATGCAGCTAGAAATAAACTGAAATTGAAAGAGGTATCTCAATTCCTATTAATCGGGACAGTGTTAAATGTGGTTACTCTATTATTCATGATTGTTCCTTATACAATTATTTTCGGTAAGATTGCACAGATTTTATTGAGTATTGTCAGTTACTTTATTGTGATTTACATTGCTAAGAAGAGATACTTTCCAGCAATCAATAGTCGTGTTGTAAATAGAAAAGGTGTATGTAGTTCTAGTGTGTATAAGAAACAGAAGAGGTTTACACGTCATTTTAAGCTACTTATCATTTTCTTAATGCTCATATTCCAAATCTTCATTTTGAGAGATGTCATATTCTATGCTGTTTTTCTAGCTTCTGAATCTGTTAGCTTGGATCCCTGTTGGTTCCGTAACACATTCCATGCTTCTACCATCAATTTATATGTTAATACTGTAAATACATTAGTATCTGCTGAAGGATATTTTCTAATGTTGGTGCATTTGTTTGATATTATAGGATATTCCTCTTATATTGCGATTAATATCGCAGCTATATGTTGCGTCATCTTCAGTTTAGCAAAACGGGTTCGCTCAGGTTACAGAAGATATCGTGTGGATAACAACCAGCTGACTAGATCTCTCATCTCCTAGCATACATTAATATCTGCTTTTATCTGTTATAATTGTATAACTTTCGTTTCTTTAATATTCAGACTTGTATGTTTATATGACTATTATTTTGTTCGTGAAAATGAATATTTAGAGTATATTATTCACTGGATAATTATTCACCAAATTATGATAAAATCAGTATTTTATTACATCTCTGAAGTCTCAGCAAAATGACATAAATAGCAGCATAACTTCAAATGGATTACATCTAGTGATCACCCATGTAACCCATCGACATGTGAACATTCATATTATTCTATCTATAAAATTTCTTTCTCATTTTTTCATACACTAAATTATTTTTATTAATTTTCATTAATTTTCCAAAATATATAATATATTAAGTAACTGTAGTACATCCATTGGTTATAATATATTATCAATAATGTTTTTCAGCAGCAGATAATAAGGGTGTAGTACGTGTAGAATATACTTGATAACGATAATGATCTTTTTTGCTATCGCAGTATCTTCTCTGAAGGTATCTCTTTGAAGTGATATATATGAAAAGTAGACTGATTAGAATCAAATCAATATAGACGATAAGGTCAATAATATGTCCGAATATTAAGAAGTAGGCACTGATTTTATGAAGAAGAATATTTGTGGACTCTGATATGGTGAACATCGGTATTTGATAGGTCACATTAAACCAACAAGGATTTACACAAATAGATTGGAAAATGGCATACAAATTGAAGAAGAAAATATTCTTAAAGATGTATAGCTCAAAGGTAAATAAGAAGAATGAAACAAGCAGCTTATACTGTTTTAACAATTTCTTCTGTTGTAGATACACATTAGTATTATGGAGATGGTATGCATCTATAACACGACTATTCATGGCAGGAAAGAATTTCTTCTTAGCAATGAAAAGCACAATGATGAAACTGATTTGTTCCATCCAACTCTGTGCTATGGTACCGAATAGGCTAGTATATGGAATATATGCTACGGCCACTGTAACAAAATTGATAAGCATGCCTATTAAGATGAAATGAAGGAGACTTTTACTCCTCAACTCATTTCTAGCAGCATAAGTCAAATGGAGAAGAGAAGCACCAAACAACCAAATCATCATGAAAAATGAAAAATCACCAAACAAAGAGATAATATTCAGAAATATATTCATAAATCTAGTGTCATATGTAGTCCCGAGAAAACTTTCCGAATACAGAGAACAATTTTGGCCAATTGAGATTCTAATAATTTCAGGAATATACAACATATATACGAACCCATAAATATTTATTATTAGACTGTATGTAAGTTCAAAGCAGAGAAAAAGCAAAAAAACAGAATTGCGTTGTATTTTCTCATTTTGGATGAAAATACGATTGTTATAATCGTCTTTGTAGCACAAAGTTAATATTACAAGTCTCTTCTTGTATCTTAATTGTGATCCTAGATCTAATACGACATAAACTAACCAGAATACACACAAGAATGTGTACACTATTGCTAATGCTTGGTCAAGATGATAGATGTTATCATCAACAGAATTCCAAATAGAAAAAAATTCTGTATTTTGATCTTTATTACTTATTATGTCAGTAGAGTTATTCATCGTATGTCTTAAGTTCAATCTTATATTTGTTCTTTTATAGTTGAATTATACTTATCTTGTGATATGATTATACCCTCAATGATAGTATAATTGTATTATATAGAAAGTTGTTTCTATCATAACATTTATGACATTATTTTTAGAAGGTTCAAAAGTTTCAAAAGTTTCAATTAATCTTACATCATAAGTAATTATAAGTTTAACAATTGTATACATGTATAATAAAGGCTAATACGATTTGATTATAGTATACTAATCATAAATATACTTTACTGTTATCACTAATCATATGATAACACCGATCCGTATTTATAATTATACAAATATAGATTGGAACCCAAAATCACTTATGTTTTGGGATACTTCCTAACTAGGTGAATTATATGTGATATGGGAAAAGTTAAATATATTCCCAGTAATTGCATAACCCAGAAGAATATAACCAATTCTGTTAATTATTGACTAATATATACAAGGTTAACTATCATGAGGAAATATTAACAAACATAGATACTAAATATAATAAAGCTACTTCTAATCAGGATAATAAAGGATTAGAACACACTTGATAACGATATCTTTCTCTTAAAACACTTCTTGGCTGTGACGTACATAATATTTAGATTTACAAGAATAAAATTTAAGTAAACAACAAGATCAATCAAGCGAATACATGCAAAACAATAATCGCTGATTTGATTAAGAATCTGCTTAGTAGAATCTGGTATAGTGAACATAGAGACATGATAGGTGACGTGGAACCAGTAAGGATTATTGCTAATAGAATCTGTAATCGCATATAGATAAGCACTGAGGTATCGTTACAATTCTGAATATTTGAAGAATCCACTTATATCTAATGCTTCTACTGATCACACCCAATAATATATTTATTCTGCTTGTATAGCTCTCTTCCCATTTCTAGTTCTCTCTACTTGTATAGGTCTCTTCCCATTTCCAGTTCTCTCTTCTTGTATAGTTCTCTTCTTTCCATTCTATAACCAAGTCGTATATGATGCTCTATGATTTTACATGTCTATATATTCATTTGTATGTATTTATATATCTTCTTATTTACATTTTGTATATTTATTTACAATTATATTTAATACCCGAGAATACTTAAATGAGTAAACAGGACTGTAGCCATGTTTGTTACGATATTGTAAATTTATAGATTCCCTATGTAAATTAATCAGGTTTAAATATAATAACGCTGTCTTGAGTATTTATTTTGTTGTATCCAGTCAACAAGTCCTTAACACACAATTATTAATTTATTTGACTGGCCTATACTTTCTATATTTACCTCGAAAAGTGATTAAGTCCACTCACGAACAACAGATTTGTAATTGAATCCAGACTGATTATTAAATTCATTCAAATACGAACACACACAATAATTCATATTAATAATAGAATTTACACAAATTTTCCTGATAAAAACTGGACTTTATGTATAGCAAATAATATGGAATGTAAATTTCCGTGAGACTTAATGTCTAATAAATATTATTTTCATAATTTCTATCACCAGTTTAGATATCATCATGATTCAGGTAACAGAGAACTTGACAATGAATAATCGTTATTAATAGAGATTTTACGCTTGGGTTTCTTCCTTCCATAAATATAGCACACAAGAATATACACCTGTATGATGCTCACTCCGATATTGAAAAGTAACTTGAAAATCACTGAAGAAAACCTAACCACAATATAGGAGGTATTCAACCTATTTAGCAGAACCAGATTTGGAGAAGATACATGTATGTTTAAAGTCTTCTTGATCCAGCATGGGTTTTTTATCAAAGTTTCTTCGATTATATACACTACGTCACATAAGTCCCCCATTATATAGAGTTGGAATATTATCCCTAGAGTAAATATAACAATGAAGTATTGTTTGAATAACCATGCTTTGTGCTGCATGTATGGTGAGGTTGTAGAATAGCTAAAGTGAAAAGCTTTGTTTTTTTGATAGAAAAGATATAAATACTTCCAAGCTTTTAACATTGCAAATACTAATATAATCTGACTGAGCACCATAGCAAAGGGAAGCCTATAAGTCTGAGAACTGGTATACTGTTAACCACAAATACAATTACTGCTCCTATACTACCTAATAATGAGCATGTGACAAATTTCTTTCGTTCTACAAGTTTGTTCATTGCCTTACAAATGTGAGATAGAAATATGCAGGCTATCCATAGTCCATACAAGAATAGAGCCTGTTGAATACTCTTCATCACGTTATATGCTATTTCAGAATTGCTGGTATCGTATTCATTGGATAAATACGTTCCGTTGATAAGAACACAATCATTCGATATACTAATATCTTTCCCAGAAAACGAACTTATATATGCCTTCCTGAGGATAGATTCTGTGTTATACAATGTTATATACAGCGATTCTATGATTTGTAGCATCAGAAATAATGTAATTCTCAATTGCTTCTCAATGTATTTCCATTTACAAGTTTCATATCCAAACTTCTTTCCCATAGCATTAACATATCTCTTCTTTTTCAGGATATGAAATAGTTTCCAAACTGAATACAGTATGCCTATTATCGCGAGACAATTGTTACATACACTAAATGATATATTAATGTTGTATAATGTTTGTAAAACTCTTTTAGAATCCATTTTCACTACTAAAATTATTTTTTGTCATTTATACTCAATCAATATTATAATACTGGCTGGCGAACATCAAATATATTCACGTGGGTTCGTAATGTAATATTTGTTAATATTATTTTGTCATTAATACTGATTACAAAAATCCTAAGCCTTAGAAAGAAATTTGTAAAACATTACAATTATATATATGACTGTAAGAGCTCACATACTGAATACATGCTTACGGATATAATTGTGCAATATTTAGGAATTACCTTTATTAAATGTACTTTGTAACTAATACCAAAACTTATTAGGGCTTTCACTATTAATGTTTTGTTTTGTTGAAGAACTTTTGCAATAACAGTATAATAGAATTATCTAATAGTCCCAAGGTATTATGAAATGAACTAAATTAATATAATTGCATATTGTGTAATGGAAGATGTGTTGTAAGGAATTGTCTGTTAGTAATATCCTATTGTACTTACATAGTAGCAGTAGCAGTAATAGAATGTTGTCGGATATGAAAAGTTGCATTTCACTATTTGTTCATGAAACTACATATGTTGTATTAATTGAACTCGTGACATATAGTATATACATTCCAACTGCCCCGATGCTTTCGAACATGTCTGTGGCTAATATCTCACCAAAACTTCCCAAAAACCTAAATTGTCCCGCTTTTATATAGTTCAGGAGAATTTGAATTTGCGTCCCGCGGTGTCTCCCTTAATTAGTACATCTGGTCCCGCGTTTTTCTTTACCAGGTTGGCATTATACATATATCCAAAGCTCTCTGCATGAATTTTTATAGGCTTTTTTTTAACGAAACTTGTATAATATATGGAATCTATTCAGCGTGTAAATGGATGTACGCAGTTATTGCCAACTCGGATATATCAATTCTCTGGTTTTGTCAATTCTCAAACTTGACCGAAAATTTGTACAACAAAATTAGTTAGTTAGTTAGAGAGGTAGTTTTCGTTTCACTGTGGAAAATACATTTCCCCGTAGATTGATAGTTGTCAATTCTTCAGTGTTCAGTATTCCGTGATTAAATCACTTGATCGAGGCTGGACATTGTTATCAATATCTAAATCAAGACTACATTTCTTTGACCCCCTAGGTGAAATCCTGGCGACGTCCCTGCACATAAGTATGCTTTCCGCCCACGATATATAGTGAGTATCCCAGGTCACGAATTTACTTTGGAACATAAACAAACCCTAAAGCCCACTATACACGATGAAAGCAGGTTGGATGAAAAAGTTTAATCTTGATGCAACATTGTTACATAGTGTATAGTGTGCTTATTTTTGTTAAATATTGCAATACACTACAATTAAGAAAGATAGAATGCATACAAATAGCAATAATCTAGTTATACTCTGTTTGTAATTTCCAAAATCAAGACAATAAAGGATCAGAACAGACATGATAACGATATCTTTCTCTGTCATAAAACCTGTTCTTAATGCATCTCTTAGCTGTGACATACATAATGTTTAAGTTTACAATAATAAATATAAAATATATAACAAGATCAATCAAGTCATTGAATGTCAAGCAATAACTGCTGATTTGAGTAAGTGTGCCCATTGAAGATTCTGATATCATGAGTATAGGGAAATGATTGGTTACTTGAAACCAACAACGATTTAGAGAGATTGTTTCAATTATTGCATACAAATCATAAAAACATATAAATTTCAGGATAACTAATTCGGATAAGAACAAGAAAACAAAGACAAGCATCTTATACTGTTTGGACAATCTCTTCTGTTGTAGATACACATTAGTACTATGGAGATGATATGCATCTATAACACGACTATTCATGGCAGGAAAGAATCTCTTCTTAGCTATGTAAAGCACAATAAAGAAACTGATTTGATCCATCAAACTTCGTATGATGACACCGAAAATGCTGGTATATCGAATACATGAGAATATTAATATGATGAGATTAATAAGTATCCCAAACAAGATGAAGCGCAGCACTATTTTTATTTTCAACTCATTTCTAGCTGCAAAACTCAAATGAAGAAACAGAGCACCAAACAACCAAAGCATCATGGAAAATGAAAAAGCATCGAACAAAAGGAGAAATTTCTGAATATCATAAGAAAAACTGCTGAATGTTTTCGAATTTACTGAGCAGTTCGGACCAACTGGAATCATATTAAAGCTTAACTTGAGTTCTATTATGACTCCAAATATAGTTATACTCAAGCAGCACATCAGCTCAAAGCAAAGAAATACAAGAAATATAACATACCGGAAAATATCTTCCTTCTGGACAAAGAGACGATACGTATAATCACAACTACTATCTAGACTCATTAAAGTAATGAGTCTCCTTTTGTTTCTAACTCGTGAGAAAATCCTGGCTATAACATAGGGTAACCACACGAGGCATAATATGATATAGGTTAGTATTAATCCCACACCGATTAGCTTCCCTATAGACCTAGTTTTCTTTAGAATGTGGAGTTCTGTGTGTAGATAAGAACTGTTATTCATCCCAATTATTCTGCTTCTCAAAGATCTTTTGAAGATTTCTCACGTATACATACTATATTGGTATAAATACTTAATTAGATAGATTACTAGATTGCAAATTACAGGTAAATATCCTGTAACTTCTATTTTAGGATAATTTGGATATTCTTTCTTATATTACCAGTGCAAGCATTAGCACCTATTAATTCAGTGGGGAATATCAATTACTATGTAATACTCCTGGATTACTATAGTTTGACATTTCCCTTAACTGGTTATGTGTATCACAGCGAGTGGACACAATTTACTCTCCGTTGTATCAGCTAAACTGTTTACTCTCTCTCTCTCTATGCTCGCTCACAATACTTATTTCATACATAGTAACCATCCACTTATTTGACCCATTTACCTGTTTGTGAATTGGTCCACCTTCTATCCAAGGTTTACTCATTACTCCATTTAATTATTATTGACTGAGGAATTTCTATACCAAGTTGTATTTCGAGCCTCTAGTGAAATATGTTTAGCAAACTGTTTACACTTTAGACCGTATTAATTCAAACCAAAAAGAAATATCCAAATTTATATTCCCGAAATTGCAACAATTACGTATAAACAATGCACATCATGAAATTTGCTTAAAATTTGGATCTTTGGACCAGTGAACGAATTGCTAATAGACTAACAGTGGAATATCGCTCACTGTACATTATAGATTTTAAGGATTATTATAATGGCATAGATTATAACAGGCTTGGGGCTGATAATTATAATTACATTTGCAATCGATTGTAATCGATTACAACATTTCCTGTAATCATAGTCCAACAATTTTTGAAGAGTGTAGTCATAATCGTAATCATTATCATTCAGTAGTAATCAAACTCAGGTCTGAATATTTCAATTTACACTAACAAGAAACATAAAATGCAGACAAATGAATTAAAATATAGTCATTTCCTTTTGTAATTTCTAATCAAGGCAATAAAGGATCAGAACAGACTTTATAACGATATTTGTCTGTGTCATAAATCCACCTCTTGATGCATCTTTCAGCCTTCGCATACATAATTTCCAAATTTACTAGGATGAAATTAAAGCATACAATAAGGTCAATTATGTGGGCGAATAAAGTAAAGAAATTGCTCACTAGTGTAAGAGTACCCTTTGTAGATTCTGATATTATGAGCACAGGGATATATGTCGCATGAAACAAACAAGGGTTTAGAGAGATTGAATCTAATATCACAAAGAAGTTACACAAGAAAAGATCCTTCAGAATATATAACTCAAATGTGAACAAGAAAACAAAGACTAGTACCTTATACTGTTTGAGCAATCTCTTCTGTTGTAGATACACATTAGTACTATGGAGATGATATGCATCTATAACACGACTATTCATGGCAGGAAAGAATCTCTTCTTAGCTATGTCGAGTACAATAAAGAAACTGATTTGATCCATCAGGTTTTGTGCGATAATACCGAATATTTGAGTAGACGGAAAGACACAAATATCACCATTATTAGATTAAATAATATTCCTATTAAGATGAATCGAAGAACAATTTTAATCTTCAACTGATTTCTAGCAGCAAAGCTCAAATGGAGAAGAGAAGCACCAAACAACCAAATCATCATGGAAAATGAAAAATCACTTAACAAGGAAATAATTTTCATAAAAATATCAATAGATCTATTGATATATATAACACTAGTAAATGCGTGTGATCCTATCGAGCAAAGATCTTGTAAAGATTTCTCACGTATAGAGAACAGTATTGCTATAAATACTAAATTAAACCGATTTATTAATTATTAATACAATATTTGTAATTATATCATAGGATAATTTGGATATTATTCCTCCTATTATGCGGTGCAGACATTTGTCACATATTTTAATTAAGTACGTCATAGCTCATATCAATTATGTAATTATGTATTACTATTTGAATCCTTCTAAGATATTCAATTAGATATTTCCCTTAATTACTTTTCTAATTTCTAATCCCTTACTCAGAGCGAGATAAGATTAGTAGATTTCCATAAAATTTGGATAATTTTCGTGGATATTTTCTAGGGTTGAAACCGATCGAACCAAATATCAGTCTTGATGAATAGTAGCCCAACCGAATACAGTAAACTCTCGTTATAACGAAGTGCTCGGGACCTCGATTCATTTCGTTATGAGTGGAGGTACTACTGATAATAGATTATATTCGGTTTGGGCCAACCGAATACCAAATACTGATGTTTGGTTGGTAAACGAATATTGATCTATTCGCTAAATAATTTCGAATATTGAACTACTCAGCTGCCCACATCTATTATTGTCATTATTTCACCATTTACTCAATATAATAGCTACACGTATACATATGCTGTAAATATATTGGATTAATAGAGATGGGGTTTCTTCGTCTATCATAATTCCATATCAAATTTGACTTCTGTCATTTGATTTTAATATTTTTCATGAATGAACCAATTCTTCTGTTGATATGTAACAAAATGATGAGATAATGATAATGAACCGCTAGCCCGTATGCATGTTCAGGTGAATCTCATGTTGAGCTGAAATTTGGCTTGCCAGGCGTCTGTTTTGGGTTTCTAATGTCCGGTTTTGAGAATATCCAAGTTTTGGAAATATCCCATAATCATTGTTTCATATTTGTCATTTCTGCAATTCTTTGAATAGTTCATTTTGAGATTATTATAGTCATGGCTGTTGGTATCGAATTTTACAATTATAGAAACAAGTCGGATCCAGGATTGTCCAAAGTGGAGGGAGCTAAGCTTCAGCGTTGTGAGTACTTAGCCTCCCTTACCCACCCCCTGTTGAAGTTGAATTATCTAGGAATTTGGATATTTATTAACATGAATATTTGATCTGTATTAGCTATACAATGAGTGAGGTAGAGGAGACTATGCGTCGCATTCAATCCCATCCCGGAGTAGTCGGTGTAATCATAGTGAATGCGGAGGGTATACCTATCAGGACAACATTAGATAACTCTGCTACTACTCAATACGCTGCTCTAATACAACAGCTCAGTTCTAAAGCTAGGAGTGCTGTCAGAGATATTGATCCACAGAATGACCTCTGTTTTCTACGTATTAGAACACTGAAGCATGAGATAATGGTAGCTCCTGATAAGGAGTATCTATTGATTGTAGTGCAGAATCCATCTGAAACATAACTGACCTATTTACGTCATTAGTTTAATCATATTATTATTGTTATTATTATTATTATAGATATTATTGCTATCGTGTAACCACTTGATCATATTATACACACGTTCTTTTCTGACTTTACAGGTTATCGACTACCTCAGTTATTTGAGATTATACATGCTCACACTTGCCAACTGTCGCGATTTTGGCCGGACGTCCCACAATTTTGACATGTGTTGACGCTAATGTCTTCGAAACATTCCTTAATAGTCCAATGTGTTACGTAACATAAACGGGTGTCAGGGACGCTGAAAAAGGCTCCCCCGTTTTCATAATTTCGGCCAAATTCCCATTCTGTAGAAGTTCATCTGTATGGGACTAAGAGTTCGCTCTATATTTTCATTCCGTTTCCACAAACTCCTTTTGTGGAGGTTTCACTGTGGACAGTTCGTAAACCGCTAGCCTGACTATCCTCTTTTAAGACCAGAGATTTTCAGCTCTTTAGAAAGAGCGAAATAAAACTTTGGATTTCAGTTTCTACCGAATAATTATATTTCCGTTACCAATACATTTCTTTTATATATATATATAGTGTATATGATTAGTCTATAATAAGCCTCTATGAGATGGCAGCTCAGCATCCTCACCATTACAAGAAGAACCAATATAAAAATCGGCACCATTATAGACGCTACAATAATAATAACTACGATCAACACAGAGATGATGTGGTTGTACCTGAGAAGAAGCCTAGACCTTATCAGACTGAGTTACTTCAATCTGCACTCAATGGGAATAGGATCATAGCACTAGGTATGTTACTAATGTTTGCGTCCTCTCTCTCTCTCTCTCTCCAATTATCAGGAGAATCAAATTCTGTTCGAGATAGGATCTTAACGTTATATTATTGTACTATAGAAAGACTCGATAAGACCTACTCATTTTATCCCTAATTACTCACCAGAATACCCTACATAAGATATGGGGATTTTACTTTTTGAAATCTCCCAGGGGTAGGAAATTTGAAAAGCCCTCGTATCAAATTCCACCTTTGACACATATATGTCTGGATTGGGGAGGTGGAGACAACCATTGATGGAAGCATAAAATGAATGTGTATACCTTTTATGAGTAGTTTGAGTACTACATTATATCTAGTGAATTTAGTTTGTGTAAAATGGTTTATTTATTTCATGTAATTATTAAGCTTTCTTTCGAAATTCATATTAGTAAACAATTCAGATTGAATGAAAATATCCTATTTTGACATCGTTCACACCTAAACTAATGTACCCCGCGTCCCTATCTATAAACCAGTCCATTAGGGAAATTAATAGAACATCCTTGGTTACTTATTGTGAACAGCTTATTAGTCGAAGCGTGAAACTGGCCAGTAGGTTTACGGTGTTCCCTATAAGGATTCCCTGTTCCAGTAGGCCCCGAACAATCATTTTCAATTAGATCTGTGATCTGATTGATAGAGGGGTCATTACCGGTTCGGAACTGAGAAAGCAGAACATATACACATCAAATTGTATATTTTCTTGGATTCGAAACTTATTAAACTGTATTTAATAACTGAAAAGAGATTATTCGAAATATGATTGTGTTGAGATTATATATACTTCTGCTTTCGTAATTATATATTTCGAGATCTGTTACTATTTTTATTGCTCATCACGTATTCTAGGGACTGGAGCGGGTAAAACACACATAGCTTGTATGTTAATTAGGAAAATGGTAGAGGGAGGATCTCTATTACCAGGACAGAGGATAATGTTCTTAGCTCCAACAGGTATCTTTCTTTTCACTTCTATAAATGTGTATTCTCTTATTCAGAGGTTATATGATTTTCTCGAAAATTATTGTAGTTTCTCTATTAATATAAATTTGGCTAATGTGACAGGCCAATTATTCACATATCCATCCTGATCCATGAGGAAAGAGCATCAGCATTTTACCTATTTATATTTGAGAATTATTCTATAGCCTTCGGTTTATTCTGCTTGTATTGATAATATTAAAAGGAGTTAAACCATGAACTCTTATTCCCCTATTACTGTCAACTCCTGTTATAACTAAGTGATTCTTTACCTCTATAGCTTGAAAATAATTGATAGTACTTCGCTTAACGAAATACCGATTATAACGATATGAAACCAGAGTTCCGAGCATTTCGTTATAACGAAAGTTTACTATATAGTCAAACTACTAATATTTATTCATATCAAAGAAGCAATATATACGACACTCTCACTAGATATCTAATCTAATATCCTATATGCTAAAAATACTTCAAATTGGCGTATTATAGTAAAATTAGTAGAAATAGCACAACAGGAGCGAGTAATATGGCAGCTATGATGATCTGAGTTCTGTAATGTTTCCAGATAATGTAACGGAAGCTTTTGAAAGGAGAAGTAAACCAAGCAAAGGAAGTTGCAGGGCGAATTGGTTTCGCTAGGAACGGATTAGCATTCGGTTCATCTCTGCCCTCTCCAGCTGGCTTGTCGATAGCCTCAGCAGCAGTTAGAATTTCAATTTCCATATCAATCTTTCCTGTAATATTTGGATTATTTCCATCTTCAATCTTCACAACAGGCCACCAGCCACGTAGTCTCTTTCTCTTGAAAATATTGTCAGCGTTTGAGTGATCCTCTCTGGGTGTTATTTGCTCCAAATTCGTCCAAAATGCAGATCTCCTCGGTTTGTAGAAGTTAATTAACTTGAATTCAACACTGCCAATATAATCATCAGGCAGGAATTGGTCATTATCCCATATCTGTACAACTAATTCAGGTTCTACACGTTTCTCTGTGCCATCCATTTTCCAGAAATGCTCTTTCTCTGTACTAACAATTTCCTGCTCAATCGGTAGATATTTGAATGGGAACACTAATCTCCAATTAAACATGCCTTCTCCATTCATGCTTCTGTAGTGAACATCAGTAGATTTGCTCTTATTCTGGCCTCGTAGAAACGCCTTGATGTATATGTCAGCTGTAGGATCGTCTTGATAGATAGGATTATCCAATAGCTCCACATCTTTTGCATTCCATACAACCATCCTCAACACCATGTCTTCTGGCTGTCGGATAGCTATATCGACAGGTTCTGGTAATACTCCATCTGCTTTAGGGAAAATATCAACGAACATTTCTAGATAGCCTTGAGGTACTTCTCCCTGGATCGGATTTATAAGTTTTCTCTCTTCGATATGGTCTGGCACATGCTCGAATAGGTTCAATACATATAGAGCTAATCTCTGTTTCTGTCCGCCTAACTGTCTAGTTAGTATTTTCCTCTCTATTTCGTTAGAAATGTGTGGAAATATCCCATGTGGTTCGAAATCCTCTTTCAATCTAAACTTCTGATTGCATAAATTCACTTCTGTGTTTCCAACCCACCTTACACTGCCATATCTATTAGATTTCAGGTATTTATCTAGCAACACAGTAGGTAAGAGTTGATGTCTCCATTTACAAGGTCCAGCAATAAAATAGTATTTTGGTATTCCACAAGTAGCCTGCATACTTGATAGATATCTATTTTCCAAATCAACAGAAGTGTAACCGATCAGATCATCAGCTGATAGAGCATCATGATCCATCACTACAACTCTCATTTCGTGTTCTTGTGGGATAAATGTATTGAATTCGAAAATCTTCCCAAAAAGTGGATTGAGATTATTAGGAATATAATTCTCTTTGTCGTTTATCATTTCTTTCTCTCCTAGCACTATTTTGATGTAGGGATCTGATTTACCGAATGGATCTTGTGGAGTGAATTGCCTTCCTCGTATAATATATACCCGAACGGTCACTTCGTTAACACCATGCTCTGGTATGTCTTTGAATATTAACGGAACATCTTGGGTGTCATCTTCTGAGAGAGGATAGACTTTTATATCTCCTTTGAATAGTCCTGACACTTCTGATTTCCTGCTGAAAGTTTTTCCCCGAGTTAACTGAAAATCTTTCGTTCTATCTCTAAAGCTTCCGAACCATTTCTCTAATTCCCCTTTATAATACGTCATCTTTTCATAACCCTTACTCTCAAATCCAGATGATCTCCTCTCATCACCAATTGATGCGTAATATCTACTCCACCAATCGAAATCTGAATACTCCATTTCTAAGTCAGAACTCTCAATTGATTCTAATTCTATTCGATTTGTTAAGTGAGTCAGAGCAGAAGCTATTTTGGTACCAGGACTACTCGGCTCTCCTGCTTCCTCTAATTTTCCAACAAATTCTGGTATATTAGCCTTTAGATTTGGACATACATTGAGTGCCTGTGTGGATCCCGGGGTGTGTACTATAAATGTTTTCAGTGTAGTAACACTGTGTATACCGACAATTGGTGTCCTGCCGAACAGTCTCTTATCCAGGACTTGTATTTGAAGTGGAGGCATGTATACTGCTTCTATTGGAAGCTCACAGTCCAAATGAATGCTAGGGTTTGGAAAGTTTGGGTTTATTTTCGCGTTTTTTATATGTTCACTGTCTATGTAAAAATCCCCACAGGATATTCTTACGAACGGATGATTAACAGATGTTAGTTCGAATCTTTTCATGTCTCTTAATCCCCATAGTAGAACTTCTATGCGCATCAACTGTGTCTTGGGTCTAATTGTATCTGGAATTTTACAGTATGTTTGATCACTCGAAAGTTCTAAAGCTTCGATTTTCTTGAGGTTGTTGCCTTCTGGATCGAGTAATATCAATTCAAATGATGCTAATAGCTGTCCTTCATCTCTACCCGCATATATGATATTATGCCATTTCATTTTTGTAACAGGTCCCTCCACATTGAGTATTACCTCAGGTCGGATTAAGGCTTGTCCCAGAGGCTCATTTCTCAATAATATATCTTTATCGTAGATATCAACAACCACGATAGGTGGGGTGCTTTGAGTGAATTCAGGCTCACCATAAATCACCAGTTCATTGAAGGTTAAAGTTTGACACCAGGTAGGAGACAATGACTTATTGATTGTACGTGTCTTTTGACTTGAAGTTGAGATTGAAACCTCACCAAAAGGATCTGATAATCCATTCTTATCACCTGATAGAAGTGTACGTGCTTGGTATATATATGCTCTTAATGTCCATCTGTATTCCTTTTCGAAACACATGAAAATTCTTGGAGATTCACGAAGTTTTTTGTGTTTTTTTGGTGTAGGTTTATCTTTCTTACTCTTTACTACTTCTATATGACTAGTAACTTCTTCTTGGGTTATGCTAAATATATTAGAGGCATTCTTCTCAGTAGCTACCATTCTTCTAAGCCATCTCCTGCGACGGAATAAATGTGTTATCTGTTTGACTCTGTAAAATGGACCACTTAATGTTGTTGCATATTCCCATTGTTCGTCATCACTGCTACTACTGGTACTCTTTTTATCATTCCCTAGCTCATCTGCTTTCCTAACCCTAACCCTTACTATCTTCCTTCTTCTAATGATAGAGTCTGCTAGTTCGATTGGATTGAAAGACTCCCTCGAGTCAGGATTACTTCCGTACTCCCAGCCTTCTTCATCCACTGCTCTGTTCGTGTCTATTGTCCATTTAGATTCATCCCAGTCCCAACCCTTCGGAGGTTTTACGTTTAGTGGAGCTGAGCTTTGATTGCCGTTCTCATCTTCCCAAACTGTTTTAGTATCGTTCCAATCCTGATCATCCTCATCCTTCGTTCTCACCTCATATGTCTCTTCCATTATTCGATGTAATTTATATTCTGGGTCATATTCAATGTCTTCTGCTGATGAAACAATCCAGTCATCATCCCATTTCCATCCTATGGGAATTCCAAAGCTCTCTTTCGGTAGACTCATTTTACCTGTACTATCTGACCAAGCTGGAATCAGGCCAAACGGAACTGGTCCCCAAGAAATCGCAGTGAATATTTGGTTCTCGTATGTTTCGGCGAATGTCATAACTGTTCCTCCTGGTATACATTCCTCCCAATTAAAGGTATTTTTCTCCCTTCCAACCCATGCAGCTATCCTCAACTGAGCATTATATTCTCTATGTACATCATTTTTCGCTACTTTTATTGGTTCCCTTAGGAATCTTGTATGTATTTTGCCACATAGTCTACCTCTAGCTATCGGATTTTTAGAATAGAATAGATCCTGTATAGGAATTCTAGCAACAGCTACACGGTCAACACCGTGAATCATCCATATTATGATGTCAGGGATAGAGATTTGACTCTCAACTGCTACTACCCTGATTCTGTTGACGAATCCTTCACAAATATACACTACTTCTTCTTTATCGATTAAATCTTTCAAACCTGTGATTTCATTGAGAATAGCGTTACGTTCTTTATCACGTAGTCCCCACCAATGAATATCTAGCATTGTGTGTGCATCTCTCGGTAAGAGAGGTAGTGGTTCACTTAACAGAGTAGATAGCTTTTCAAGCATGTTAAGAATCGCCTGAGAAACTTCTTTTTTATCGACATCCTCCTTCTTCATTAGCTCTCTTACTTGTATCGTCTCCAACTCAAGTTCATCTGCAATATAATTTAGTATGTTCATGCTTTCAATACGGTATACGTTGTTTTCCCAATAACATGGTATCACACAACAGGGTTTCATCTTGCCCCAGGGCAGGAAGAAGAGACTGTTGTTCTCTGTTACAGGTTTCGTGGGTTGGGTAGTGGATGGTGCTATAATAGCATTCGGATCTTCTCGGTAACCATAGTTACCGATACTAACTTCGAATGAAACTTCACTTGTATGCGGTTTTATTTGTGTAGCATGGAAGAAAGCTACGTAGATTCTATGTTTTAGACGTTTGAAGCCTTTTGCAAGAGATTTTTCTCTTGTAAACTTGGCTGCTTGTGTGGTTGCTGGGTATTTGCCTAATTCTGTATTAAGATCCATGAGTATTCTTCCTCTATACGCTACGCCTTCAAAAACTCCTTCATTCAAATGCTCGTAATCAGTGCCTATATGTTTGTATTCACGTGTGGAGCCGTAGAAATTAACCCAAGCAGGGCCGAAGGTGGGCAAGAAGCCGTTGTCACCTTCTGGGAGAGATATATTAGAAAGGTATAGGAAAGTTGTCCCGATAATATCGTCCTGACTAGTCGTGTCTTTATCGTATAATCTGATTTGTATTCTTTCACTCATGGAGGGAAATCTTGTGCCTAATGCGAGCGATTCATTCCATTCTGGATTACAGGTTGTCCAGCGTACTCCTGTGGTTACTGTGTGTCCAGCATAGCTTACAGTTACGTAAGGATCTACTAGATTCTTCGATTCAGTTGCATTCTTAGAAAATATCTTCTTCACAGTTTCTAGATACGCCGAATCCATTTGAGGTACATCTTCTGCTTTGTAGATACGGATTTTGAAGGTTGCAGGTTGTAGATTGATACCAGCTGGCCTGAGGAGATTTCCTTCTATGTCATCAGTATGGGAACTAATTGGGTCGTAATGTGGGAGGGGGCTTGGACTATCTCCTGGTCCGACTACTTGAATACTTATCTTGAGGTAGCCTTTAGGTCCCGCTGAAGTATCTTTTATGTTTGTTAACAACAACCATTTTTGTATGAATCCATGATTAGGTTCATCGTATATCACGCCTATATCCATCTGGAAGCTACCAATCAAGTTCTCCATTACCACATACTTACTATTGACTACCTTAATCATTAGCATTGTATTGAATAGCTCTGATGGCTTAATTCTGAAGTAGAATATTAACGTCTCATCCCATACAGGATTAATACTACTGTCTACTGATGATGTACTTTTTGATTGACTCCCTATATTTATTGCACATGATGGACTAATGTTTCCACCTCCCCCTGATAGTCTACGGGCTTCAATGCAATGTATCTGTAATTGGAAATCAAGAGGTTCGTTAGGTAGCCGAATTCTAGCTTGTTTGCGTTTGAATTTGTCAGCACGTGCTATTGCAGACTTATTACTATCTAGTCCACTCAATCCTGCATCTTTTTCGTCTGGATTTTCATTCTCAACAATTTCCCAGTCGTCTCCCATCCCTATCCCTATGTTCTCCTCCAGAGGTGAATTCTGGTCTTCAGCTATCCTCTCTACGTATGTACCTGCACGCCCTCTTTCGTGTGGCGGATTGTAGCTTACAATCAAGTTGACTGTTCCTAGTGTAGTCTTTCCAGATTTGTCTAGCAATCCTTGTGAGGCAACAGGTTGTCTACCTGATTTGACTGCTGTACGAATTAGAATAGAAGCTTTTCCCATTAGCGTGTCGCGTCCAAATGTATTTTCATCTTTTATTTCCAAATCTATATTCTCAGTCCCTGTTAATGGAGCTCTTATTTCAAATTCTAGTACTTGGTTCCAGATTGGACTTAGATTTCTTTCTATTGTTTTAGTTTTGTCAGATTGTCCTTGAAACTTTATAATACAATAAGGGTCACTCTTTTTCGTGTAATCTTGATTTTTCAGGCCTGAAGCTCCTTGAACCTCAACCCGAAGCATTTCCTATGTCAACCTGCTTATTCGTTGTTAAATGATATGATCTTGCAATTAATTTATATATACACGTCGTATGCTATAGTCTATTATGGTGCCATAAAATTTCATGCCTATTTATTGGAATTTAATTCAATTGTATTTTTCTATTGTCAATCAATTGTGGATTGTGGGGCATTTGCACTTTTCAAATTAATTGACACATGAGATATGCTATACTAGCTTATTTATGAGATTTCTTTGTGAAGCTATGACGAATTGGCAATAATTTTTATTGAATTTCGATTGTAGTACTTATTAATTGATTTAAGTTTGGGATAATAATATTTAGCAGTGGATGCCTAATGTTTAAACAATACAGCTATCATATTATACCAGGTACTCATGACTATTCTGCTTCATTCTATCTCTATGTTATTCCATTTCTTACTTGGCTATTGATATATTTGTATTGAGTTTTTCTGTATATGTGAATTTTGGAACTTTAGCGTAATTGCTTCTCAATAAAAATCGAAAATAACTCTGCATAACTGAAATAGCTGAGACGTACAAATACTCTTTTGTCCACAAATATCCTCAGTTTGTTAGTTTCAAAAATAGAAATATATTTCAAAAATAGTTGATTTTTGGCATTTTGCATGTCTAATATTCTAAGATTATTACATGATAGAGCAAATGTGACTTCAGATACTGAATCAGTTACAAAATTAGTAATAAAATGTGTGACTTAATCTTAAGATCTGCTATAACATATAACGAGACATTATCCCGTATGTAACCAGATTCGTAGCTAGGGTCGCACGATGGTGCAGGATAGTAGTGAGCACAGGCGCGGAATTGCCGCAGGTACCTTACCTTGGCTACTGCTCTGTAAGTAACTAAGGTAAGAAGCATTACATAATATGATACTAAAGTACTTTATATTAGGATATTAATCACTCATAGAATGCTAATGCGTAAAATTCTTCCAGAGGGATTAATTTATTAGTCTTTTCTTATAATCGCTTTTGATCTGAGTAATATCTATTTAGTTTGTGTATTATCTCGCTATATATATATATATGTGTGTGTATTTGTTGAAGATTCATTTAGAAGTACTGTATTGTCATGAATAACACTTCAGATGTTCAATGTGTTCTTGACAGTCTAGCTGATGTTGACTATAAGGCGTATTACATTGGTCAGGGTTTAGGACTAATCTACACTATATTATGCCTCTTGTGGCTACCTTACGTCATAGCTAACATATATTCACAAATTGGAAACAAAAGAAGAATTGTTACATTAATGCATCTAAAGAGTAGTAGTGATTATACAAATCGTCTATTCATGCTAAAAGAAACACTATTCCGGTATGTTATCTTTCTTGTATTTCTTTGCTTTGAGCTGATCTATTGCCTGCACATAAATATATTCGGAGTAATGATATTTGATCCCAAACCAGTAAGAAATATTTTTCACCAAATTGTTCCTCATTGCTCCATAGAATTACACACATTCATTCGCGTTTCATTCGACAGAGGATCTATCGGTATTTGTATGAATATTATTATTTTGTTTGGTGATTTTTCATTCTCCATGATGATTTGGCTATTTGGTGCTTCTCTTCTCCATTTGAGGTTTGCTGCTAGAAATAAGCTGAGAGTGAAAGTAGTTATACATTTCATCTTGTTAGGAATAGTTATATATCTTATCGTGGTGGTATTAACTTATATTCCGTATACTAGAGTATTCGGTATACTCTTACTAGGTTTGATGGATCAAATTAGTTTCTTTATTGTACTCTACATAGCTAAGAAGAGATTCTTTCCTGCCATGAATAGTCGTGTTATAGATGCATTTCATCTCCATAATACTTATGTGTATCTACAACAGAAAAGATTGTTAAAACAGTATAAAGTGATAGTTTTTGTTTTCTTGTTCACATCTGAGTTATATATTCTGAAGAGATTTTTCTTGTTTGACTTATTTGTGATTTTGGAATCAATTTCTCAAAATCTTTGTTGGTTTAACGTAACTTATAATCTTCCTATGGTCATAATAATATCAGAATCTACAAAGACAACTCTTATTCTAATATACACTTTTTGTAGTGTATTACTTCACTTCATCGATCTTGTTGTTTATATTAACTTTATTATCGTAAACTTGAACATTATGTATGTCACTGCTAAAGGATACTTAAAGCACTGGTTTTATGACAGAGAAAGATATCGTTATCAGATCAGTTCTAATCCTTTATTGTCTTGATTAGGACTCAGGAATAGAAAGAACAAGATTATGACCAGATACATAAGCATACCTATTGTTTTTGTTATCTAAATTGTGCTAAATTTGTAACTGTCAAATGTATTACGTAGCATAAACTCAACAATGTAGGACTGTAGGTGTGTAAAAAAGATGATTCGTGAGATTTTTAGTTGTCTACATTAATCTACAACCAATGGAAGAATCAAGAATTAATCGGATAATTTATCCAGTGACGTAGCCAATAAATGAATTATCAGATTGCTGCACTAACATATCCCATACAGAGCTGCAAATGGGTCACATGAAGTGACCCATGACCATTGACCCATTATGTATTTCATTATTAGGAGCAAGTATAATGTAAGTATTTAGTCTAACACAATAATTATATCAAGTTGTTTTTATATCCTTCCAACAAAACAGAGACAGCTTCAATAGTTTCTGGAAACATTGTATTCCGTTGGGATGTTACGATATGCCGAGCATTAAAGGCACTAAAGTGTCTATCGCTTTCGGATGAGGATGCCTGAATTACCAATAATCTCATGGCAATTATTGATAATAATGGAAACCTAAGTTCATTCTGCTTCCACCAATCAAGGAGGTTAAAACTCTCACTTGTAGTATTCCAAACATTTAGTATAATGACCACCTCTATTAACTCTATTTAGAAGGTTTTCTAATTGACAAGTAACTCTTTTAAGCCTACATTGTATATAAATAAAATTTTGATGGGTCATGACCCATTAATGCATGACCCATGACCCACTGACCCATTGACCCATTTGCAGCTCTGATTTGAGTAAGTGTACCCTTTGAAAATTCTGATATCATGAGTATAGGGAGATGATAGGTTACTTGAAACCAACAAAGGTTTAGAGAGATTGTTTCAATTATTGTATACAAATCCTGAAAACTCATACATTTCAGAATACCTAATTCAGATGCGAACAAGAAAACAAAGACAAGCACCTTATACTGTTTTAACAATCTTTTCTGTTGTAGATACACATTAGTATTATGGAGATGATATGCATCTATAACACGACTATTCATGGCAGGAAAGAATCTCTTCTTAGCTATGTAGACTATGATAAAGAAACTGATTTGATCGATCAAACTTCGTATGATGACACCGAAAATGCTAGTGTATCGAATACATGAGAATATTAATGTGATGAGATTAATAAGTATCCGAAACAAGAAGAAGCGCAGCACTATTTTTATTTTCAACTCACTTCTAGCTGCAAAACTCAAATGGAGAAGCAGAGCACCAAACAACCAAATTATCATGGAAAATGAAAAAGCACCGAACGAAGAGACTAAATGCTGAATAATAATGTTATATCTATTATCATGTGAAATTCCGATGAATGTTTCGAATATACTGAACAGTTCGGACCAACTGGAATCATATTAACGCTTAACTTGAGTTCTAATAAGACTCCAAATATAATTATACTCAAGCAGCAGATCAGCTCAAAGCAAAGAAATACAAGAAATATAACATACCGGAATATAGATTCATTTTGCATAAAGAGACGATTTGTATAATCACAACTACTATCTAGATGGATTAAAGTAACAAATCTCTTTTTGTTCCTAATTTGTGAGAATATGTTAAATACAACATAAACTAACCACACAGTACATACTATAGTGTAAATTAGTCCAAACCCCTGACCAATGTAAAGCAATGTATCGTTATTTCCTCTAACGCGTGGAAGATTAGGTATCTTAACTATTATACAGTTAAATAAGTCTTTACCCTTCTTATATACTGTAGATATAGAATTGGGAGGATAAATAAACCATCTGGTAATATGGCAGTAATCATTCTTGGATTATTCAATAGCTTCATCCCTCTGAAATAGGGGAAGAACTCGGTTCTCTATTACCAGGCTATATATCCTTCTACTAGATAATGATTTCTATTTTATACTGAGAAATTGATCTAAATTGTCCGATTATATTACACATTGTAATTAATCAAGATATATGGGATCAGAGCTGCGAATGGGTCAGATGGGTTAGTGGGTCATGACCCATCAAAATTTTATTTATATACAATGTAGGCTTAAAAGAGTTACTTGTCAATTAGAAAACCTTCTAAATAGAGTTAATAGAGGTGGTCATTATACTAAATGTTTGGAATACTACAAGTGAGAGTTTTAACCTCCTTGATTGGTGGAAGCAGAATGAACTTAGGTTTCCATTATTATCAATAATTGCCATGAGATTATTGGTAATTCAGGCATCCTCATCCGAAAGCGATAGACACTTTAGTGCCTTTAATGCTCGGCATATCGTAACATCTCAACGGAATACAATGTTTCCAGAAACTATTGAAGCTGTCTCTGTTTTGTTGGAAGGATATAAAAACAACTTGATATAATTATTGTGTTAGACTAAATACTTACATTATACTTGCTCCTAATAATGAAATACATAATGGGTCAGAATGGATCTTAAAATAATAAATGGGTTATGACCCATGGGTCAGTGGGTCATGGGTCACATGGGTCATGGGTCACTTCATGTGACCCATTTGCAACTCTGACTCAAATCTGCAGTTATTGCCTGGTATTCAATAACTTCATTGATCTTCTTATATATTTTATATTTATGATTGTAAACCTGAACATTATGTATGTCACAGCTAAAAGATGCATTAAGAGCCGGTTTTATGACAGAGAAAGATATCGTTATCAAGTCTGTTCTGATCCATTATTGTCTTGATTAGAAGCAGCTTCGTAGCTCTATATAAATGATGAAAAGGTGTACCAAATGTACGAGGATCCTACTTTTGTTTCTTATTTTTAATATTTCTCTCCTATACTTATTAGTCATATTTAGTTTTGAATGTAACTTTTGAGGTTTTTTCTAATTGTATTTGGCTATGTAAAATTAAATACTTGTTTCTCATCCGTAATTTCTTCGGAAACTGGCCATGACGGGCGTTATTTGATTATATTTTTTATATGCCAGTTAATATATAAAATATTCTGACCCTTCAATTATCTCAGCCATATTCTCTCTGAGCATTAAAAATATTGAACTTTTCAACTATACAAGTAGTAAAGTGTGAATGCGGACTCTGTGACCAAAGAATTATCCATAAATTTGGAAAATACAAATGTATATCTATATTATGAAATCTCTATTGTTGTTTGTTTGTTTGATTGTCTGTTTGTGTACGTTGTCAAGGAAAGGATTTACGGTATACAATTTTGAAATTATCGCATAACTATGTATTTATTGTGTTTATCAAGGAACTAAATAGAATTCAATGAAACTTCACTGAATATATCGAACATGCTGAATCCGATTTTCACACTTTTGGATTAATCATATGTAAATTTATTGTTGTTTTTATGAATATAAAGTGAACAAATTTCAAAATTGAGGTAGAATCATACTTTCAACAACTATCCTGGGGTAATCGAGTATGTTGAGTCTGAATATTGTAAACAACAGCAATATTATTAAATCTCAATTGTTGTTTGTCCGTTAAATACCTCGAGACGCATAGCGCCGAGTTCATCGCGAAGCAACGAGCCAAAGGCTCGTAATTTACAATATTGAATAACATACCGGAAAAATGGATTCCTTCTCATGAAGAAACGATTCGTTAATCACAACTAATATCTAGAATTTTAGATGCATTACAATGACAATATTATACTTATGGCATAAAGTAACGTAGTGCTTGTCTTTGTTTTCTTGTTCACATTAGTATGATATATTCTGAAGTGTATATGTATTTATGATTTGTATATAATAGTTGAATTATCTTTAATTTGGGATTATTATTATTTGTAATAAATTTGTCAAAGTGATTACATTTATTTAGATGAATTCACCCAGCTGTGTATGATGTATTGTATTATTATTATATTATAGAACATATGCAATCAAGATTGATTCGGACATACAACTATGTTATATGTATATTCCTGGATAATTTCTCCAGTAAAGTAAAGCAGTGTATACATTATAGTGACTTTACTTACATAATACACCTATCTTAATTAGCAACGGACAATTTATAATAAATTTCCCAGTATCGGGTCTCCTATATATAATGGATGAAGTTATTGAGCTGATCGAGCACTGATTTACAATCATAATCTTCAATGATATTAGAAATATCAATACCAGTGATGTTTATATAATATAATTATTTTCTGTATAAAAGTTAATACTCTATCAGCTGTATAGTACTTAATTAATAATGGCTAACATTTCAAATGCTATAGTTCTTGACTATCAAGACGATATCAACAATATAATGTCTTACATTGGTCAGGGTTGAGGACTAATCTACACTATATTATGTATCGTGTGGTTAGTTTATGTCGTAATTAGCATATTCTCACAAATTAGAATCAAAAGGGCGACTTGTTACGTAATACATCTTGATAGTAGTTGTGATTATATGAGCCGTCTCTTCATGCAGAAAGAATCTTTTTATCGGTTTGTTATCTTTCTTGTATCTCTTTGCTTTGAGCTGATTTACTGTTATATAAATCTATATGCAATCATAGCTTATCTCATTCCCGTTGAGAGATATCTACATTTCAGTTAGCCCAAACTGATCTGTATATTCGAGCACAGTCATTTCATTTGACAGTAGATTCATTAGTATTCTTCTGTTATTAGTTTCTTTGTCAGCTTGCTTTTCATATCCATGGTGATTTGGTTGTTTGGTGCTTCTCTTCTCTATTTGAGTTTTGCTGCTAGAAATAAGCTGAGAGTAAAAGTAGTTATTCGGTAGATTTTGTTTACATCATTTACATTATTAGGATAACTCAACTATTGATAGCAAAAATACTACTCATTAAGTCACTAGAGATGACTTCTATACCACATTAATCAATAACCAATGTCTAGGTTTCTCGAGCATTTAAGCAAAATACTTAGGAATATATTTACCTCTCAGATATCCAACCTGTCCGGTTACTCAACGGAAAGGAAGTTAGGCATCCATGACCTAGCCAGTATTAACTAAATGGTATTTAGATAAAAATATTTGGGGAAACATAAAGTTTAATTGATTTTTCCTTGTTTAACTGAACGTTTACAATTTCCATTGTTTAATAATGTTCTTTATTCAGACGCTCTTGTAAAACAACAAACTGATGTAATACGCAGAAGTACTGGGTTTTCTGTCAGTGACTACATAGGAGGAGAAGGTATTTCTGACTGGGGGTATGAGGATTGGGAACAAGAGCTTGAGAGAGTAGAGGTTCTTGTAATGATAGCACAATCTGCTCTCAATGCCTTCAATAAAGGCGTCCTGCTTGTGTCTAGTATAGGATTATTAATATTTGATGAGTGTCATCATGCACGTAGGAACCATCCTTATAGAGAGATTATGCGTACTCTAGAAGATAACTCTAAGAGATTACAGTGTCAAATTCCTAAGATACTAGGACTTAGTGCTTCTATCGTAACCAGGTATATACGTATATTCTAGTTCATAAATGTGTATTTTGCTGCTCTTGAGAATTAGCGTTCCCTAAGTATACCAGTATTATACACATATTTGACATAAATTTGATCAAAAATATTCTCAACGAAATTCCATTAAAGGAATTTTCAAATCAACAATCTAGTTTGCTACATACTGATCCCCCAGCAACTTCATGATTCACCTCACAAAATAGGTTGTTAGAGGGCACTTAGCAACCTAGGTTGCTGGCCCCTGGTTGGAGCCCATGATTAATATCGTGTTGGAAAACTATGCTCAATGGATAGAAGATGCCAGATGGGAAGTTTAGTCAGAACCAGCATCTATCCTTGGCCACTCATTTATCAATTAATTCTTTGTAGTCTGGTTTGTAGTTTTTACTAATTAATAATTATATTATCTATCAAAATAGGATTTTTATCCTTTTTCAATTGCTAGAAACTTAAAAGACTTTAATCAAGTTGAGAAAGAAATATCAGAGCTTGAAGCTATTCTACACTCAAAGGCTATTACTACAACAGATCCTAATTCAATGTCAATGCACGTTACTAACCCCACAGAGAGTTTTGCATACTTCGATATATATCCTTACAATAGATATGATTATGTTGGAGAGATGAAAGTATTTTTGAATTTCTTTCTTCAAAGAGACAATGTCAAATACGCTGGTTGGGAGTTTCCTGTTAGAAATACAGTGGAAGTTTGTAAAACAGCAATTGCAGACTGTATCTATGCCTTGAATGAACTGGGGACGGACCCTTGTCTAGATTGTATAGAATTGTATATATCAAATTTGAAGTATTATAGATGGAACTTATTCTATAGCACACAGAGAATTCCTACTGAGCTAGATTACTCATTCATTGACAACACAATTTCTGTTATCAAAACGCTAAAAACTGACATTCATTCGCGATATAAACGAGAAAGTGCTTATAGTCCTAAGGTTTTAAAATTATGTGAGCTAGTTAAGACGTTTAACATGCTACAGAAATCTAAATCAGCTGATGAGGCTCCCTCACAGGAATCTGAGCCTATCCTGTCTGGCATAGTGTTTGTTAACAGAAGAATATCAGCTGTTTTATTGAAACATATTTTTACAAGTTTTGTAGATCCCTCGAATTCCAGAGGATTTAATTTTGTTAAAAGTGGTAGTGTAGTAGGACATGGTTCTAGTAGTGTAGTTCCAGAAGCAGAGATGAATATATATGAACAGGAAAAGGTATGTTAATCACACAGACACTGTGCAGTATAATAATTGGTAGTATTAATGCAGCTGTTCCCAACATGGCCCCTTAAGGCCCCTTGGTGGTCGAGAGCAGGTTTTCAAATTTTGTATTGCAGTTTAGGGGGGAGGGGTCCACAGAATGTGTTAAATTGTATAAAGGGTCCACGGGTGATAAGGTTGGGAACCGCTGTTCTAAAAGATGTTAATGGAGTAATGGTATAGGTCCCTATACAATTCGACTCTCTCCATTCGATTGAGATTAATATTGGCCTGTGTGTATTTGGACAGAAATTAGCATATCTAGGAATTGAAACTAAAAGAAGTACGTATTTTATTTCCCCATTCTAGCGATTAATCAAGATTTATAATATAAATCTGACCATTATTATATTTCTACCTGTCTTCATAAACTACAATCCACGATTTTTAACAGGAATTGAGACGATTTCGTTATCGCGATGTGAACTTACTCTTTGCAACTAATGTATTGGAAGAAGGTCTAGATGTTCCTCAGTGCAATTTAATAATAAGATTTGATCTTCCTCTCACTCCCAGGAGCTACATACAGTCTAAGGGGAGAGCTAGGAATAAGGATGCGATGCTGTATCACATGATACAGAAGGTATGTTTAATTTAACAGCTGAGCTGTTTTGTATTATATCTGGCATATGTGGCAAAGGAACTCTCTGGTTTGGAAAAGTTCGTGTGCTCCCATAGACTTTTTTGACATCTAATTTGACCTGGCTGTCAAATTCCTAGCAATAGAAGTACCTATCAAATTTATCTATTTTTTGACTATGTTATTCTTAAGGCTATTTTTGTCATATTAAGATTTGAGTAAGGTTGTAGCCAATACACATACGATGGAGGTGCATATTAGCATATATAATATTGCACGAATTTCCATTGCTAATAGGTAAATTTGGTATTAGAGGAATATTTCCCAGACAAAATGAACTCCTGAAATACTTTAGGTGAATATTGCTAATGGAAGAATTGCTAATAAGCGAACATCACACTATAATGAGATTATTTAAGTGATTTTTTATTTTCACCAATTAGGATGAGGTGCCTGAACAAACGAGGAATTTAGACACTTTTAAAAGAATTGAGGAAACTCTAACTAGTACGTGTAGATCTCGGGAAGAAGTAGCCTCTGAACAGATTGAGGATATCGGGGATATCCCTCCATTCATTATACAAAGTACTGGAGCTAAGATAACGGGAGCTTCAGCTATTCAGCTTATTAACTGGTAAGAAATGTTAATTCGTTAATGCATTTAGCTTATACTAAGCTGACTGTATTAATAGATGAAACTGCTGATTCATAAGATTTACATATATTAATTCCCAGTTAAAGATAAGACATCCAAACTATATTAATCTAGTTTCACTTCCTCTTTTAGCTATTGTCAACGCTTATGTAGGGACCCATTTTACACTCCTAAACCTTGTTGTGTTACTAAGAAGATTGATCAGCCTCTTAAGGTTGGATTTGTATGCAACCTTATTCTACCTGAGAGAGCTCCTATCAGAGATGTTATACAAGTAAGTTGTGTATTTGTGTATGAGATATGTCTTTCCAAGTACTACTATCCCATTAATTAATAGTAGCATTTTAAAGCCTTAATGGATGGTTACATTTTCCCGTATACAGTGGAACCTGCATAAACCGACACTCGTTGGGACGTGAAAATTTTTGTTGTAATAATTGTCGGATTATGTTATGTAGGTGAATTTGTATTGTTGGAAGCTATTCACATCAGAAATATTCTCGGATTATAGTAGTCTTCCAGATTATTCAGTGTCGGTTTATGCGGGTTCCACTGCTAACTCTACTGTAATTTCAGGTCAAGATAAATGATACCAGTCCCCTGTCCCGTGAGCCAAGGATACATTATACTCTTGCTACGCCACTGATTACACTACATAATAATAGTTACTGTATCTAACTCAGCTCATTTCGAAAAGCTACAAATCTCGATATATCGATTGTTTATAGAATCTATGTAAATACAGTATAACTCCGATAAGACATACACACCCAGAAAACAAATATTACCACTTACTAAGCGAAGTAATGTCTTAATCGAATAGTCTTCTGTACTTATAATGCAGAATTGAGCATCTGTTTTGGAGAAAGTACGTACTAACTGAGTTTCTATACGTACGTATATTTGATTTATTCACTATTTTGTGTTTTCAGAGTCAAGTTTGGAGCACAACTGAGAATGCGAAACGTGATGCTCACATGAAGGCTTGTGTTAAGCTACATAATATGGGAGAAATTGATAACTACCTCCAGATAGCTTCTAATAAAGGGAAGAAGAAAGAAGGAACTGGAGATGAACTTTTATCCAAACTAACCGGGTTAACTCTTTCAGATAGCAAGAATAGCTATTATGAGAAAAAGGTACTTTTATTCACACATTTTGTATTGTTAATGTATTCATTCTAGTTTAATTTGTACAGAAACACTGTTTAAGCGTTACCGAACACAAAATTCCCGAAATTTCCCCCTCTCCTCCCTGTGTCACGCTATTGTAATACGAAAAGAATTGGGTTGTCACACTTTGCATACTACCCCCTTTACCCTTTGTATCTTTACTTAACGTTTGAACAGCCATATCAATATTCCACTAGCTTTTGTTGGTCCCGTGTCGTACAGTGATATTTTTCTATATTTATCAATCTGGTTATCTGTAAATTGTATCAATTCTCAAAGAATGAATAGTATGCTTACCCCAAGACTCTACTATACAACCAATTCTGTAGAATGGTATTTGCACCACAACACCATTATGATGTATGATATGATCTCTATCAATAATGCATTATTATAATGAGCATTGTATTATGTAACACACAATTATAGCAAACAATATCATATTTTAGTAATTTGAAACTGCGTAGACACCGCCTAGTACGATAGTCCTATCTCCTCCACGAGTATAAACTTCGTGTTCCATCAGAGATTGCATTGAATTCAATTCATAACAGAAATTGTACACACAAAATGGCCGTCGCTACTACCCAGCCTAAGATTACCCCTGCTGATGCGGAGAATGTACTGAAATCAATGGACGTGAGCAAGGTCAGGTCTTGGAATGAGAGAGATGTTACCAACAACTTCCTTAAGCCTCTAGGCTTTGAATATTGTAGCAAAGTGTTTGAGGATAATAAAGTCAACGGAGTTTGTATTCTGGCTATGAGAGATGAGCATTTGAAGGAAATGAATGTACTTCTGCTCGGAGATCGTATACAAATGCTGGAATATATGGAAGTGTTGAAGAAGAAACGAAAGCAAGCAGACAGAGGTAAAACTCTATGGGAAGGACAAACTCCGGTTAAATCATACGCGTACGCCGATAACTGCTGTGAATGGCTGTTTTGGTGGTGTTGTCCTTGCTGCGTATTCAGAACAACATGGAGGATAACATCTCAGGGCATAAGGCATAGAAAACCGCGATTCTTTGGTGAATCTGATACAGGATTCATTGACTTTAGATTCCTGAAGGATATCGAGACCCGTCACGAGAAACGCTGTACTGTCTGTTGTCCTTACCATCAACTAGTGTTGTATGCAGATGATGCATCTGTTAAGAGCAAGGAAGCTGAAGCTAATAGCGAGGAACAGATCATTATTTCTCATCCTGACTGTATTCTGATTGAAGATGTTGTTAGAAATGCATGGTCTGACGTCAGGCTTGTAGCTGACTAGTTGTGTAAGATATTCTGACGCAATTTGGATTTATATATTCCAATATAGTTTTCTAGGATTTGTATATTTTGTTTTATATTATTCTATATATTTAGATCTTAACTAGCTTGTGGTGCAAAGTCTTCTACTAATTAATAAATAGAAATACATAATAGTGACGTAATTAAATAATACATAGTGGTAATGAGATTAGGCAATTGTATTAGATGACGTAATGAGAAATATACCAAGCGAGCCAGGACTGTATGTTAACTCCAGTGGACTATTAATACAGTAGCTCGGATCAGTCATACCCCTTTGGGAAATAAAAATTAGTACTTTTCCTAACCTGGTTGTATTTTAACCATAATTTTTTATTGAAAAAAGTATTTTACTGAGAGTACTCCTTATCCTCTATTGTGCTAAACTCATGATGATAGGTACGAATATTTAGTCGCATTCAATCTCTTTTAGATTAAATCCCTTCAAATATTACGAATTCTGCAATTCTGGATAGTATTAGCACATACAATCTACAGCTCCTTGTTCGGGTGTTATGGGTAGACTCATTAGTTTATTCCTAACTGAATAATGGGGATATATTTAGAAATACAATATTCATATCGCGGTTATCACTTGTTGTGTATTACAGTAAAGATATGTTTTATAAAGGGTCGCTTTACTCTCTTATTGTAACACCCACGGGGCCATTATTTTATTCATAATAAAGATGCTTCACAATTTCACCTCATATTTATAAGGGAATTGAATTTATATTTCCACTAATCTAAGTATATATAATATATTTAGTCAAGTTTTATTGAATCATCTTTACATTCTTGATAAACACGATAAATACATAGTTATGCGACATCTCAGAATTGAGAAATTCGAATTCAATACAACATACCATAAATTCATTCCTTGACAACGGACAGACAGACAGAAAAAATTTGCAATTTGATAATATAGATTCATATTAAGTGAATTAAATTGTAAACTGTATAGTCTATCCTGAGATCATTACCATGCCTGCGAACCTTATTTTCAAGGTTAATTAATACTAATTATTCGGTTCTGGCTAAATAGGTAATAACATATGTACAGTAAACTGTCGTTATAAGAAATGCTCATGACCACGGTTTCATTTCATTATAAGCTGCATTTCTTTGTATGTGGAATAAAATCAATTAATTTCAAGCTATTGGGTGTAACGATTCACTTAGTTTTAACAGGAGTTTCGTTAAAACCGACTTGGCGATGACCGGGAGTTAGTTTACCGTATATTTTCAACTCTATAATAGTACTCTTAATTACTTTAGGGTTAAATTATGTATCGAACTACCTTCATCACTTGTCGTTCATTCCTAACATACAATGGTATACTACAATCATGTTACATGAGTACTCTCGCTAAAGATACTCCACTTACGACATACTCAAAGCACTACAAAGAACAAATGAAGCATTATATAGCTGCTAAACATCGCTTAGCTAAAATGATGGGTGCTAATCCTGTAGGATTTACTGAGAAGGATATGAAAGAAGCACTCAATTATTTACTCCCCCATCATATCCGTCCGATCCCTGCCAAGCCTCAAATTTTACATCCTGAATTGTTGAGACGTAGAGATAGAGTAGAGTTTAAAGTAGAGACAGTTGATCGGGATAATCGACCGCTTGAAGCGGGCTTTTACATGAGACATCCGTGCTTCCAAAACTTCCAACTTATCACCATCAGATTCAAGCGGTATCTTGAGACTGAAGACATTACCTTCAAACCGAATAACATTCCAGAACTTCCACTACATCCTGACTGTACGTTGAAAACTATACTAGATACAAATGCGTTTAAATACGCGGATAAAGAGGCTGTGGAACTTGCGATTGGTGAGATTCTGACTAATTGGCATTATGATAAAATTCTTGCTGAATTGACTGAGTTGATTAACCATCCTAATGCTGATGATGATGTTCTAGCTTTTGTAAGACCTTTCTTTGAGAAGGTAGTAGAGATAGATCCATTAAACCAAAATACGATTACTTTCCGACATGAATCTGGTTGTCAGATTGTTCAGGAAAATGGGACGCGTAAATCTTCCATTGCAGTTGTACAGGTCTGGCTTGGAGAAGGTTATATTATCGTAAACGGAAAATCTGTAAGCGATTATTTCACTCATTTCCAGGATGTAATGCAGATAATATATCCGCTACAGCTTATTGGTGTATTGGGGAAATACTCGATGGATTGTAAAGTTATTGACGGAGGACACTCTGGGCAATCTGGGGCTATTCGACTTGCTCTCGCGCAATGTCTCGCCTTCTTAGAACCACAAGCAGAGGAAACTCTTTCTAATGCAGGGCTACTCTGGAGAGATATACGTAGGAGAGAAGGGAAAAAGCCAGGTAGAATGAGAGCTAGAAGAGGGTATACATGGAGAAAGAGATAGTTAAATACATATGAATAGATAATTATTAAATTTCATATTAAAAAAACACATATTTTAATAGAAACGCTGAGTATACGTACACAAGAAAGGCTTAAAATTAATATAATGTTAAAAATACTAGAAAGGTTGCTTAGTTCAACTTAGCTGTCTCCTAATGACCATTCTGTGTCCCGAACATGTTCACAATGTCCTCATTATGAGGGTTAACCGGAGGTATTATTTCTGGATAATTCTTCTCCATTTGCTGGTAAAGAATTTTAGCAGTTTGAGCTTGTCCCATTCTACTCGTATGGAACCCATCCACTGGCTCAATCAACTCCCATCCCTTCCCTCCTTGCTTCTCCCAGTCTGATATCATTTCTGCTACTGGACTATCCATGTATATCCCAATTATTCTTTTGAAGTTTTTCGCCTTAACAACTTCTTTTAACCCTTGGCTTAAGTTCATAGCTCGTTGATGGGTCATACTCCTCCAGGTTGAATTGTCATTAAGCCAGCCAAAACATGGACTAATTTCTAAGCAGTTTAGAAAGTTATAAAAAGTTCTGTAGTTAACATCTCTTGAAAATGCAGCAGCTGGGTGGATACGATTATGCATGTTGTCGTATAAAACACGACCATCAGCTAGTCCCACTGATACAACGACGGATTTCTCGGGTAGATACCCATCAAGATAATCCAGTACAGCATTCATGTTCGTTTTAAACTCTGTTACTGTTGTCATTGTATTCATCGTATGATGACTATTACACACGTCATTACCAAGTAATGCGAGTATTAGGAACACTGGTTTATCTACTGTTGCGTTTCTTGTCAAAGTTTTATCGATCTTTCCCATGCTATTAGTTCCAGACCAAGCTCCATTAACCGCTATGTTATGGTAATCTCGATGGTTACAGCGATTCTTATTACGTAATTGTCTGTACAGAGATATTACTTCTCCTTTAGCTGGATCCCATACAGATTCCTCATAGCCAGTAGCAGCTGATTCCATAGGCCAGTCAAGCTCATTCTCGATCATTTCCGGCAAGTATTTGTAGGTCAGTGGGCCTATTAGCGTTGGATTTACTAATTCTTCTGGTAGATGGAAATGTGCTCCTACGCTATCTCCAAGTATCACTGTACCCATAGCTTGTGTTCCCTTACACCACATGTCCTCATAGCTCTCCCCGGTATCAGGATCACTTCCTACTATTCCATTACAATTAGTGTCTACTATAATGTCTTTACCATCTCCGCGACCTGGGTATATGTCCTTGTTAAAATCGTTACAATCCTTTCCTCTCCAAGACGATCCTCTCAGTGTTCGTATTGTCGAGAAATGATCCTTATCGAAGTCTTGTGCGGGATAATGGTCTTCTACCTGTTTTATTATTCTACAGATTTCCTTGAAAGGCGGGTAATCACAGATATCATCAGGAATCTTTGGTATTTTAACTTGTCCCGGCCGATACTGGTTGCCTTTGATTATGCCTTTTGCTGGTACATCTCTGCTCTTGGGGTATAGAGTGCATTTCGTAGAATTACCTTTACATAGCTCTAATCCTCTACATATCAGATCTGGATGACTTGTTTGCTCGAGGATTAGAAGTAAAGGTATCTCGAATATATTGACTAGCTCTTTACATGTTACTCCGTATTCGGCGGGGAGATATGAGCATAGCGTCTTAAGTCCTTGCTCCATTGTGAGGTTGTTAAACTCGACATACTCTAGTACCAACCCTATCACCAGGGTACAACCCACACAGTTATAGTCATTCCCACTGGAGCATTTTACATTGAGACTTATCAGTAGGGCTAATACGACTACGCAAGAAGACAAAATTCGACTGTTCATTTCTCTCTCACTTAATTTATTATTCTATCTCAAATATGATTAGCTATAATAATGAATTCCTTTTGTAAGAAGATATGAGACTATCTAATTTGTGGGTCGAATTTCTCCTCTCTTTTGGCTTCTTATTTCTCTTCGTAACAGGCTCGAATGGTAGTTAATGAACCAAACACATCAAGTATAGAATTCTATTATTTCCATAATATATTTTCAATGTATTTATGTAGAGAGGAAAGATACATTACTAAATCTACGCACTCTATGGGTTTAACGATTATTCTACCATACAATTTGTATTAGAAACTTAACACAGCCATATAATGTAACTGAGCAAGATTTACCATATACTTATTTCTATAGATTCCGTCAGCATTGAGTAAACCAGTCAACATTAGTGATAAGAACTATATTTATATATTTATTATTGTACTGCAAGAGAGTGGAGCAGATTACTGGGGACAGGAGAGCAACGAGAGGTATGAAAAAGTTAAACCAAATAATTATATTGGAATTATTACAGCTGAGAAAGTCCCTTATAAAGAGGTATTTACATAAATGATTTGTATACAATCAAAATACTAAACATATGTACTTGTTTTGATAAATCTATCATAATCAGAGGCTATATTCTAACCCACAGGGTTCCTCAACTTGTGGTCGTATAACCAAATTTGTCCACACTTTGGCCACATAGACATTCTACTTGAAGTTGATTGATCTTCTATGGCCATTCTGAACAAACTTGACCAACATGACCAACATGACCAAATGTGACCAAATGTACCAACAAATCAACTTGCATGTAGTATTATACTGAATTTATACAAGTATAATTGATATTGTCTATTGGGCGTGTGCTTGAGCCTAAAAACACCATTAAAGGTTCAGATATTTTACCTAATAGAGCTATTTCTCAATTGTTTTAACTGAGAAATAAATGTATTATATTTATATTCTTGCTTCTACGTAGATACCAACGTTTGAAGTATTCTATCATGGATTGAATTTAAAAGTGACTATAAAACCAATACAAACCAAAACCCCTCTAGAAAGGGTACACTCAGAAATACTAAAGTTTCAGCATAGCGTTTTCCTTGAAGTTTGGAGTTACAATGATAAAGGTAGGAATTTTGAATTCTCACCCGATCAGGCTAACAACAGAAGTTTCTTGATTTGCCCTCTTAAACAGCTTCAAAATGAAAAATGGGATTTTGACTTAGAATCTTTGAATAATTTTACATCAAAAGCAGTTCTAAATTCACTTGAAGATGAGTTCTATGTGCAACGAGTTGTTTCTCCTCCAAACACACATCCTAATCCTAATCAATATTATCATATTATAAGAATGATACCAGAAGTTACTCTAAATTCCGAATTCCCAGATGAAAGATACTCAACTTATTCTGATCATCTTACCAGTAAATATGGTTTGGTATTTGTTAAGGAAGATTACTCTAGAAGTGCATTAGAAGGCATACATGTCTCTGGTCATTACAACTTAACAACTTCAAGGTAGTTATCATCGTAGATGTTATCTTGCCTAAACTTGTTCATTGAAAATTATAGGTTTTAATAGCGTCGAGTATATTGCGGTATTTTTCACCCTCTCTACTACTGGTGGGGGCTTTCATGAGACAAATTTCCATTCCCAAATTCTGCCATTCAGTTATGATAGATAATTTTAATCTTCGAATTGTTTTTGTGATATACAGCCATCTCCTAACGAACACTAACATACCGAAATGCTTGCTTACATTGTACAAATATGGACCAAAACCCACAAAGTACATATGTTTGATTGGTATATCGAACTCCGCTTATATCAAAGTAATTATCGCGATTACTTGAGCTTCGATATAACGGATATAACGGAAGTTGACTGAAATTAGTTCTATCATATTTTTAGACACAAAACTCCTCAAGGGAAGGATCTCCCCAAACGAGATTATGATAATAAGAGACATAAAACATATTTCTTCTCTCCTCACTTGAAAGCACATCCTATTCCCAGTACTCTATGGAGGCTGTGTGTTATGTTACCATCTATAGTGTATAGAGTAGAGAGATTCATCTTGATGCTAGAGTTCTCTAATTCTGTAGACACATACGTTACTTCTCCTGTTACAGCTACAGGAAATGATATTGATACAGGGATTGTTAAAAGAGTTACGGATACACCCGCTCACTTGAATTATGATACTATACCAGAGCTATGTGTTAATAGTTGTGGAGATAGGCCTAACATAATTTCTCTGTTATCTGCCTTTACTGGTTTGTTTATGCTGATTATTATACATACACACTCTCACAATTTTTCTTATTCAAGAAATATGCTACATATCGTATTTTCCAATCTTTAGCATACAAACAATATTGAAAAATATTCTCCCAATTGTTGTATAGTCAAAAGGCTTAAATTTTATTGAAAAAGTTTTCCAGAGGGTGATGATGATAATTAGTTATTTAATCCCCGGCGTTTATTCAGGGAAATACGGTATTCCGATTACGTAATACGTTTTGGTACAATGTATTATACATAATACAGATATTGGATATGGTGGTATAATGTAGACAGACCTTTTTAGGCCAATTAACACAATATCCAATACCTATCTTTTTCATGAATTTACTTTAATTACTTAAATCTGTGTTGAATTTCCATTCATAGTTTGGCCCATTTATGATTTCCCCACCCATAATTCTACAGCTAAAATAATGTTGAATACACGCCTCCAGAAGTTATTTCAAGTTTTAGCTACTATAGCTATGTATGTATGTATGGTTATTCTTCCATTTCCCCCCTCCCCCCTCCCCCCAGGGAAAAATTGTGATAAATTCGTTTAATCTTGTGTGTGAAATGTACATGTGCATAACAAAATATGAAATTAATTGCGAATAATAATAACTAATGCTATTAATAGTGTAAGTGTGAGCTTTAGCTCTTTTGTCGTGTGTAATCTCAATCTGGATGAATTCCTTTCTTTAGTTATTGTTGCTAAGTAATGTTCATCTGACTGTATGACAATACCACCATCTCTGTTGATTAATTTGAACTCTTTTTCCATACAACCAGTTATAGAAATTGTCTGTTCTTTAAACCTTAGAACAGCTTTTTCACCGTTATACTGTAAGGTGAATTTATTTCTAGAATTGTTCCATTTTATTCTAGTATCTTTATCTGGATTGCTAATACTATTGGGAAGTAACTTTTCTAAAATTCTCTTCCTTTCGTTGTATCCGAATGAACTTTTCATTTCTTTAAGTTTTGCAATATTACCGATTGAATTCACAAACCGCATTACTTCTAGTACTAGTCCTAGATGATGCTTATTGACAACAATAGATGATGTGTTTAATCCAAATCTCCTTTTCTTCTCAATCTTATGAACACAGAATTCTACTTCATCCCCTAATGGCAGTAGCATATTGTGATGATTACTCACATGGTTCTGTAAATGTATAGGTAGACGACTGGTAGTTAATCTGTAACCGTTAATTGCTGTCATGCACAGTTCTTTAAGAGTTGCTACTTTAGAATAGAGTATAAGCGAGGAGATCTCTGTAGGAGTTGTGTAGAATAACATGGAAGAATCTGGGCTAATTGATGATGACATAATGCGTTGTTTAGCTGGTAACTTGAATTGATTTAACTGTGTTCCTGATGAGTTTAATATTGTGAGCTTTCTACCTGTTAGTGGTTGATTTGTGATGCTTAATATCTGATTATTTCGTGTGATAATAGACTCTACATTTGTATTCAACTCTTTGAGACTGTTGGTTATTGTATTGTAGGATATTAGACGATTATTAGTGTCTACCGCTATTAACTGGTGAGCTGCTACCACGTGTAATTGTGTAGAGTATCCTAATTGTAAACTTGATATTATCCTCCATGTCTGTGTAGAGACTTGTAGTAAAGAGTCGTGTGTTAATGTCATGAAGAGAGAAGCATCATCATGGTTCCATGCAATCCTCTGACTGAATGTATCGATATCATTTTTATTCATTGCATCCCCGACTATTCTCCTAGGAAATGTCATCTCTATATTGTTGTATTGAGAGCTAGAAATATTGGAGTATATCATCAGAGATAGAGGAGTAGATTTGTTCTGCTTTGCTCTTAAGCAGGCTACTCTGTCTCCATTCCATGACCATTTCAGTCCTAAAATAGTCTGTTTTAGCATGTTAACAGAGGTTAGCATTCGTGTTTCAACGGTTGGAGCCTCGCCTACATTTAACATCATAAGGGTACCGTAATATCCTCCTACTGCTACCTGCTTGTCGTCAGAAGAAGCGCTGACATGAGATATAGGACTCAGGATATGAGATAGAGTTAAACTGGTTGTTTGTACTGAATTATTTGTATACCAGGTTATTCCAATACTTCCGTTTTGCATTCCTGTTACTAAACATTGAGAATTTGGAGATGGTCTAAGCCAAGCCAGGGCTGTTGGTGGTATTGGCATTCTTAGCGGAGTGTGAAGAGATGGAAATATTTGAGATATCATTGTTGAATTCATTTGAAGATTATTTTCAGATTTATTTGTGTTGTAATCCATTTGTAGAAAATATTTTTGCTCTATTAACTAGTACCACACTCTATTTATAATTAATGGACTCAATACACTGATGGACATATTATTACAGAATTCAATTTAGTGTAAATGAAAGTGAATCGATTCAAATTCATATTAATTTTAACGTGTAACCCTATTGCCTAGTTAGCTACATTTAATTGGAAATATATCCGATTTTATATATTGCATCTATGCTTTAACCGCCTCAAGATGATTTCATAATTATTCCTATCATGTACTGGAACGATTTCAACTTATCAAATGAAAAAACAATTTGTTTGAATCTTCTGGAACTCCAAACCCTCAAATGCTTATCCTTGGCAGGTATTTTGGTCAGGCTTGGACGAATTTGAATTTCTAAAATCACTATTATCCCACAATTGTCCCACAATTGTCATCGTCTTATTTTGTTACAAAATAATGGTCAATTACGCTTTCTTGCTAAGTTGTAATAACATTTATACTCTTGTAGCCACATCAGCTGTTGATCTGATAAATCTTGAACGTCAGGAGTTCATTGGTGATAGTCTCCTTAAACTGATAATATCTCTTCACGTGTTTACACACAGCAATTTGAGAAGTGAGGGGGATCTCACTCGTTTAAGAACTAAATTTATCTCTAATGAAACTCTCCACGGACTTGCTGTAAAGAAGGCTATTGTACACATAATTGGATCAGAATCGTTTGCTCTGAAAAAAAACTATTCTCCTCCTGGATTTGCATTCGCGAAAAACGCATTAGTTGGTAAGTAGAGTTGCAATTAATTAGATTTGAAACGAATCGTTTATAGATACATTTCAAACAGGGTAATCCAGGTTCTATGGCTCGTACGCATAACATATCATTCCCATTTTTCGTCGCCTAGCTTATTCATTTTGTATTAGGAATCTGTTATGATGCAATCTAGTTGATCTGGCAGGTTACACATATCTGACTGTAATTGAAATCATTTGTTTTCGAGTTAATAATATATTTTGGTTCTTGTTTTGGTTAGAATTGATTCAATTTGTGGTTGTTTTAGATCAATCACTAATAAGTTATAAAAATAGTAAAACTAATATTTCGAATAATTCAATGGAAGTTTGCAAAATTTCCTTTCAGTTCCTTTGCAAATACTAGAATTAATTGAAACAATGATAATGTACTGATAACCACACTAGATGCAATTGCTAACAATATACCAGATAAAGACAAGATAACTACATCAGATGGCTTATTGATTTTATCTGAGAATTTAAGCTATCACACTAAATCAGATCCTCAGGTAACCTCCTCCTTACCTTTCAGATTCCAACAATTCAGTGATAAGACATCAGCTGATTGTATTGAAGCAGTACTCAGTTCGTATGTGTGTTCAGGAGGTATTCAGCAAGGCATGAGATTCATATCCTATCTAGACATGGGTATTGAATACAATACACAGAAAATAGATTCTACACTGAGTAAGCATGATGGTGAAATGGGTCATTTCTTCAATCCACCTAATGCCTTCTCTCACTATGCAAATGAATATGAATATACACAACTTCATTTGGAGTCTTCTAGTGAAGATTTATCTGATTTACCACGGACTTTTCTCGCCAATATTCAAGGATTCCAAGAATCAGTTCTTAATTTCCAGTTTGAGAATATTTCATTGTTAATTGAGGCGTTTACTCATCCTTCTTTCATGCTGAAAATTACACCAACGGATAATGCAAGGTTAGATTTACATTAAACTACTAGGTCGGGGGTAAAATATTGGTTTAAAATAAGCATTTAATATTCGTATATCACCTGCATGATTTAATACCCGAGGCTATACGTAGTTGTTATACTGTATTATAATTCTTATACTCCTCTTAATCAATACCTAATTACAAACTGTGATTAATTAAGGGTTACGTAAAGTAGAAGTGATGATTAAAATAACACTGCTCTTAAGTGTAGCTCAATTACATAACATTCTAGATGTATTGATAGCTATGCGTCAATCTACATAAGTACTTTCATTTGTGGCTATTACGCTTTGTAGTCATTTTTTGGTTGCCGTAACTCTCTGCGGCATCACTGAATACTAGCTAACGCTGCGATAGTATGATATATTACAAAGTGATGAAGTAGTATGTATGTCAAGGTGTTTTTTGTTTGATATATGACGATATGCGATAAAATACAAACATTTTTTTTGTAAGCGGTATGATTCCACTTTATATTCCTTCTATCGTAGACATTTGGCAACTTTCAATAATTACTATGACCTTGTCTTTATATTTTCATGATAAACTAATTATATTAGAAATTGGATAATGCGTACTCGGATAAGACGTACTCTTGGTTATTAAGTACTACTTCTTTCAAGCCAAAAGTTTAGTGCCCAAATACACTCAGTGGGTACTAATTTTTTTGTTTCCCTAAGCTTAAGGGTACCTCTTATCCGAGTTCTATGTATGTGTATGTATTTGAATGATTTTTTTAATATTCAGGCCTAGCTATCAGCGGCTTGAGTTCCTAGGAGATGCGCTACTGGATTACTTCACATGTGTATATATCTACCAAAAGAACAAGGACTACCTTCCAGAGCAACTAAGCCAAATAAGATCTGCTATCGTTAACAACTCACGACTGGGTATGATAGCTCTTGGCCACCAATGGCACAAATGTTTACTGTCAAATGACAGATTAAAGGTCTCAATTGAAAACTCAGAGATTGAACACAGACTTGAGGCGACACAGAGCAAGAATTTTAACGTAAGCGTATTTACTTGGAATTTTGCTGTTTGGTTTAATAATTAAGAATTGTTATTTAGGCTAAAGACTATGGTAGAGTATCTTATCCTAAACCTCTAGCTGATATCGTAGAGGCTATTGTAGCTGCTGTATTCCTTGATTCTAGATTCTCACTAGACACTGTTTGGGATGTGTTTGGACCTATATTCAGACCGATAATAGGTATTAATATACGTATATATTTTTATTGCAGCTCCTATAGGGAGATGCCCTAATGGTATGGACGATCTGCGACGTCCGTCCGTCCGCGCGGCCATGCGAAATCTAGTAGTCGAAGGAACCTGAAAATTGGCATATGTATACATTTTGGGTCAGAGATTTGCACCTCGGGTATGAATTTTTTCTAAAGTCAATATTTCACACCTTTTTGGTGATTAATCATATTTCCACACAAATTTCTATGTAAAATACAAAAGCAAGCTAGAGATTAGGTTTCAACATGTTGTGAGGGGTAATTGGGTGCGTAGAGTCCGATTTCGAGAATTTCAGAGTTTGAAAGTTACAAATTCACAGATTTATCATATGATTAATCATATTTCACATCTTTTTGCATATTACTCTACAAGGGGGTCAAATAACGAATACATAACCCTGAGCTACACTACCAGTCTATCGGCTGGACATTTTTTTGATAAGTATTTATGGTATAATTCTATATATTTATTGTCTATTTAGATCAGATAGCCTTGGAAATACCTAAAAATCCCATCAATCAACTTTACAACCTCAAACCTAAAGGCAATATCACATTTAAGTAAGTTGCAATATCACATACTTTCACACAATCATAGGTCTATTACAGACTGAAGCGACGTGTTAGTTACAACAATTAATGATCCGAAATTTTATCCAGACAAAATATTCCTGGCTTGATGTATGCACATAAAAAATTTGGTAAGGCCCTAAGAATTCTATGTGGGGGCCATGACCCTACATAATCCAGCAGCATGAGCTACGTAGAGCGTCAAGTAGCGCCAGGAGCTGCGAAAAAACTAAAACCTTCCAGGATTTGCCATTTTTATGACGCAACAACGTCGTTGTCATGATACAATGGGACCCAAGTTCCGGAATTTGAGAGTGCCAGATACTAGTCCTCCTATCTAAGGTGTCTATGAAATAATCAAATTATTAGAATATTTATATATCACTTTTTTAATTTAGAGTTCGGACAGTTGAGAACAGGAAATTTCAGTGTGTAATTCATGTAGAAGGAATTTCTTATACAGATATTGGTAGTTCACACGATGCAGCTAAATATAAATGCGCTCAAAAGGTTGTTGAACTTTTAACAAAGAAACATTAACAATTATAAATATATCATTATTCATTGTGTAAACACTCAATTCTATTTGTTTACTGGATTCTTTAATTATGCGATTTCAAGTCTAATTTGAATTATTTTAATATTATTTGTACCCATTAGCGTAGCCATAAGACAAGCCTGGTTAATCGTTTTGAAGCAGTATTAGTAAGTTAAGTGTACGGAGATCGTAAAAAGGCTACGTCACAGTTAGTAACTTTTATGCCTTTATTTAACTGGGGGTATATATTTAATAAATGTATATCTCTCACTTAAAGATTCTAGGACTGTGTTTCATAAATTGGTATTATGAGAGAGGTCTGCAGAAACAGATAAAATTATAGACTATCTTTTGAATAAATAATCAATATAAATATCTTTCTGTTCACCAGTATGTAGCAGCTGTATAATTATATAATTATACCTTATATTAATAAATTTAGCATCCGTCAGATGTTTCTAAAGATAGAAATAAGTCGATATATCGATATAATAATGGAATGTCTGATATTCACCTTACACATTCTCATCGCCAAATCTTACCCACTAACTATAATCTAGATACAATTATTAGATGGCTCTTAACGAAGGTAAACTAAAAGAATTATTCGGAGTTTTCAATGATTTTATCTATTTCAATAACAAGAAACAAAACTATGAAGAATCAAAGAGATTCTGGACAGACCTGCTGAATGACAAGGATCAACTCACTGCCTATATAATGTCCATTTTATGTCGTATCATAACTGTAGATAGTGTACCGATTACTAAGTCATTACCGGATATTTATGACGCATTAATACTCAAATGTGATACTAAAGCTAACTTTGATGCGTGGACAACAGCCCTAGTGAAGGAGAAAGAGAAAGATAAAAAGAAAAAGACTACCGTATATCTTCCTGATCCTAAAGAGGTAGTGATACTACGATCTAGACTTCTACTTACCTTACATTTTGTGGTCACTTTCTATCCTGATTACAATATAGGGCAGATTGGTACACTAATCTCACGTTGGAAAATAGCTAGAGATTCTAAATTGTTAGATTTCGAGTTGAAAACCATATCTTTGTTCGGAGGCATTGACACTCTTGATGTGCCCAAATTACTACGTAAGGGAACGCTAGATCAATCTAAGAATAATGTCCAAAAACAAATTGATACTCTAATCAAACAATGCGCTGAGAAGAAGAATAGAGGCATGAGAGATAAATTCCCAGATTTCTCGCCTTCTCTTTGTCTAACCATTCCAGTTTCTGACTCTCTATGTCTTATCAAATTGCTATCAGTCCTAGAATTGAATCCAGTCAATTACGTCACAGCAATTACGATTGTCCTTCAGGCGCTAGCTGATATAACAAAAGAGGAAATACGGATGATTGAGACATTACAGCCTCCTACTAGGATGGATGACAGAGAACAGTTACTCCCGTATTTACAACTATTCAAAGAATTTGTTATCAGGGCTCCTTCGGTCAGTAGTAAGATATTGGATCAAGCTTACCAGACAGTCTATGCATTCTTTCTATGGCCTGTTCCCTACTGTTATTTTGCTAGAGATATTCTTAACTTTATTGATGCTGAACGTATTTGTCCAGGATTTTCTTACAGAAACAGAATGTTAAGTGAGTATAACTTACAAGTTAAAGACAGTACCATTAATACATACGAGCGTACATATCTGCTTATAGATTACGCAGCGCCCCAGGCTCTATCATTCAGAGAAAGTTTCAAAAAAGCTGACAAGAACGAAAGCGCTGTTAAGATTCATATTTTGAAACGAGCATTCGTATCAATACTAGGAATTAATATTGACTTAACATTACTGGATAGGATACTAAGAACCGCAGGAAGCGATACATTAGATAGCTGGCTATCTGAACTTATTAACAACACACATGAAGTACTGTTTGCTGGACAATTAGACTCACAGGAAATACTCAACAAACATTTGATTAATCTCTTAACTAAAATGATAGAATTCTTTAATGAGAAGAATCCTGATGATAAGATTGATACTATCGCCGATGTTACAGATAGTCCTACCCCCATACCTTTTGTAGGGCTCAATACTGACAGTCTCCCGGACACACCCATAACTGTAAAGTTCCTGAACTCTCTAATGGACCCTCAATCCCCTGAGGACATAATAGACAGTATACTGCAAGACGGTGGTGCGAATGTTCGCAATAGTAGTCGTGGGAAAGCAGGAAGAGGAGTAAGACCTATATCATCAAATGTTGAAAATTATAATAACAAGGATTCCTTCAATTTGGATAATGTATTCCCTCCTATCCACAGAGTTGGCAGTGACAGCAAAGTAGAGCCAGCTCCTAGACAAACTACTATGTCTGAGAAAATCAAAACATTCCAGAGGAACAAAAGGGATGGTTCCTTGTCAAATAAGCCCAGCAAGGAGCCCACAAGCCCCGGGGAAGAACCGGGTGCAGATGATGAAGTTGATAATGATGACGTCATTTACGTGGATATACTCGGTAACATTATGAGTGCGAAACAGAAAAATGTCCCAAAGTCGAAACGCGGAATTTTAGCAAAAGAACTCAGAGAGGGTAGAGCTGTTTTGAAACTTGTAATAGCAGGAGATGATAAATCTGTAGCGATGATTATTAAGAAATATCTCCATGTACAGCCTAAACATCAGATGTCGGATATTAATGTTGTGTTCTACTATATACCTCTTTCTAATGCAGATACAGTGAGTGGAGGCGAGGCCCAGCTGTTAACGAGTAACATCGATATAAGTCAGCTACAAGATCCTCTTACACAATATTTTTATGAAAATCAGCCAACTAGAGGGGGAGATATCTGGATGGGACGTTTGTTGGGTCATCTAGATGGTTGGCATGAGAATTTCGTCACACTCCCTATACAGTGCGCGTTACAATTATATCCGCAATTTCATTTGAACGTGGATGATTCTGGAGACCCCGAGAAGATGAGGCTCAAGAAACGAGGAGAGCCTAAAGGAATCCCTCTCCCTCCCTCTCCTATTCAAATTATCCGTGATACTGTTATTAACTTTACACGTAGTGCTACACGACCAATGTTAATACGTAACTACTATGTAGATATGATAGATGCACGTGGTAAACGTATTGAATCAGTTATGTGTCATAGATTAGAGATGATAACACGGGAGATTGGTCAGAAGGTAACTCAAGTCGGTACAATACCTAAGCCAGCTTCTGTAAGATTATCTCTTCATGCTATACAGATTGACGGTACTCCATACTCACAAATAGATGTCCCTTTTCAAAGATATTTTGTGTTAAAAGCGAGTAATATTCCAAAACCTGGAGATTTCTGGGCTGCTAATCCAGCTGAAGCAGGTTTCCAACTCCACGCGGTTGTAGGGGAGAAAGTGGGGGCGGGTGGTCTCACGTCAAAGCCTCGTTACGGCCCTAGCGACCAACGGCACGGTTGGTATGTGAAACAGGTTGTAATAGAAGCGATGGAGAAAGAGAGTTTTGTGGTTTCAATCGATAAAGAGAATCCACAAGCTAATATAACTCATCTTATTATTAGACCTACAAGAATGGATATGAAAGGCATGGACAAGGGACCTACTCAGTTACTGGAAGAATTATCCGTTCCATTTATGACATTCTGGCCTGTCGATCTATGAATAGTTTTCGTGTGTATATATTTATTTAGAACATTTTAAGCTTTGAAAATTCTTAAATAGTTTGTAGATTTTTTGGTTGCTTTTTGAATTTATTTCAGGAAATATTCTTTATCAAAACTTTTGAAATATTATATGTGATTAGATCGTCTTTATTTGTGTATATTAGAAAGCATTTTACTCCTTGTAGTGTGAAGTTTTCGGGACATTTATATATGGATACAAAATTCAGTGGACTCTCAGGAATATGAACACCAGGGGACCGTCCAATCCTTACACGGATTAGTAATGATCGAATTAAGTTCATTGAAAAATATTGATTTTTCACATACAAAGTTGACATTAACTGAGAGCCATCGTAGTTAACGTTTAGGAATTGCACTGGTGTTCGCCTATTAGCCTATTAGCAACTTATATTCATGTAAATAGAGTGCATATTCTATAGCTAATTGTGCTCATAATAGTAAATCCGCGTATTAATAACGAAATACGCCAACTGTACTATAGTTACATTTTGGTGAAATTATATTAATTTTAATCTAGAATAAGAAGCAATATTTTAGTCTAATTAGCACTCCTACAACCTTGAATTCAAATGCTGATTATACTTTAATTCACTTCTTTACTCCTCTTCATTTCCCTTTCAATTACTTACAATCACTTCTTTTTACCTATTTTATCACCTTTTTTTGACGTCATTTGTCCGGCAGTATTCGGTTAATACGAAATCTTGATAGAGAATTTTGATCCTATTTTAGTATTCGTAAACTCCTGCATCGAGTAAACGCCCCGACTACTTGGGTGATACATTAAAGTAACATACTAACATAGCTTAATAGTATATTATATATTAGAATATCTATTAGTAAATAGAGACAAATGAAAAGTAAGAACACAGTATCTATCAGTAATTCTTGTCTACTACTACATTATGTCATCAAAAGAATTGTAGACAATTATTGTCCTTCTGACACACAACTATAATGTGTCCTGCGTTATCTAATGCTATTCCATATGGATGATAGAACTCCCCGATACCCTGACCTTCCTTACCAAACTTGTGTATCTGTTCTCCCTTCTGATTGAATATACACACACAATGATTATAATAGTCACTCATAATGATGTTGTATTCTCTGTCTATGTCAAAACATATTGGAAAGTTTGTTTGTTTACCAACACCTTTTGTTATCATTCTGTTTGTTAGGACATGATCTGAATTGAATACAAACATACACGGATCACTATCATCTATTACTATTACTCTGTCTCTTGTAACCTTAACATCAAGTGGATAGCTAAGCAAGCCTTCTCCTAGTATGGAATGGAAATTTAGTTCTTCTGTAAGGATTTTAACTCGTTTATTATTCGAATCATATACATAGATATTGCTATTTCTGTCAGAGACATCTATACCGTATGGTTCATTGAATTGAATTTTTCCTTTCCCTCTACTACCAACATTCTTGATTAGTTTCCCTCCTATGTCATACTTATTAATGCAATTACCACTGTGTTGTGTAACAAATACATTATTCTGAGATATACAAATTCCTCTAGGATTATTCATATTTTCACTAAACATGAATAGATAGTCTCCTTTACCAGTAAATATTTGTACACGATTGTTATTCTCATCAGCTATGTAAATGTTTCCTGTTAAGTAATGCACTGCTACACTTCTAGCATCGTTCAGTTCTCCTGAAGATTTCTGATAATTTGACTTCTTGCAGGAGTAAGCAGTAGGCAGCTGTTTACTCTTGTAATTAGGTACAACAGGCTTCACTTGAGGAGGGAAGGTATCTGTATGTGATTTATTAGTCTGTCCATTAAGCTTAATACTTCCTAGATGTTGAATTCAGCCTCAAATTGATCGTCCCACTCGAACTCAATACTGCTGTCTATCTCTGCTGTCTATCTCTGCTGTAAGTTCTGTAATCTTTTTGTCAATAGCTGAACAAATTATTTGATGAGTTTCACTAAGCTCATTATCTGTCAGAGTATCTAATGTCATTAATTTATTATGATTCAATGCTTCTACTAATTTATTCATTTTGTGAGCTTTGCTATTGTAATCTTTCTCAATTTGATCAATCAAAGAGAGGAGGTTACTCTCTCTGGCTTGTAGAGATTCATGTGACCTCTTGAAGCTGTCTTGTATCTTCTGACGACTCTCTTTTAGTTGTTGAACAAAGTTTCTCTTCACTTCTACACTAGCCATGCTGTGTAGTATTCTCTTCACTTCGATAATATTAGAATATTACATAGAGAATTTGTCGTATTTGTAATACAAGACCGAATAGTGTACATACAAATGTAATAAATAACTATAACCACCAGATTTAACTCATTTAAGTATATCAAATTCCTCTAAGATAAATTACTTAGTCTTGTATTAATTAAATAAAGTTTAAGCCTCTGGTAATGAGAAACTTGTTTCAGCTCCCTGTCCATGTCCACCTAAGTATTCGAATGGGCAGGATTTCATTGTCATTCTTCATTTATGACGTCATCATAATACAAAGGCCAATTCATCGGAAAAATTCAATTACTTTACTTCCAAATATTATAATTAATTAAGCGTGTTAGTAAATACTAGCGCTGTGCGACAGCCTAGTGTTCCAGGTTTGCTTAAGTATCAAAAGTTAAATTTTATAGCGTTATTGGTCGCTACGCGATAGAATATACTCAGCACTACGTGCCTCGAATTCACAGAATATCCAAAGTTATAATATTTTATTATCTATGGTCCACCCAAACTCCATTTAAAGGCCTTATGTGGTGATACTGGAGCTTCTACGTCGCTTTTGGATAGTAATCTGTGCAATTCGTGCATCGAGTAGTATGTATTATTAAATTGTGAAATTGTGATTTTTGAAGTCATGATGACGTAATAACTCCATGATAAGTTTGCATTTGGCCAGAATCATGATATCAGAACGTGTGGCATATTGAGGGGTATCTGTGATTCAAATTTCAAACTTCTATCATGTATATTGGCTGAGCAATGGTTAATAATATGATTTTCGAAAATCCATAAAGGTGACAATGACATCATAATTTCGTCATAGGTGTGAATTTTCGTCCAAGACTCGAACATGTCCGAGCCAGGCCCAAAATACCCCTGTATACCAAAAATCAGCCCTGGGGGTCTTCCAGTTTTTCAATCAATTCTGGACACAAAAACATATATACGTATACGCATACAGATAAATCGCGTTTTATACTATAGATATTACCGTCCAAATTGAGTATCTGGCGGATACTCAAATTGGACGATGACATAGATATTGTGTAGTTGAATTTCACTGAGAAGTGAGAACATGGTGAAATATTGACAATAATTCGAATAATGATAATATTCATGCTGCAGGTTAACTTATGCAGACGGAGCCGAGCGGTTGAGCTGAAACACTTCCAAATAACATGGCCTATAATATAAGTATAAACATATTATTTTAAGAATACTAACAATTAAAGAAACGACCAATATATAAATAAATAGACTATGGAGAATATTGTGTGTAAATACGATAGTATGATTATAATTAACAAACTATACTAAATTAACCAGAGAGGGATAACAAACTTAGGAATAATTTCAATTCTCAAATACACTCCACCATACCTAGAGTAAGAGTATATTTCAGAATCTGATATGAAATCCTCAATACCCAGTCTGTCAGCTGATGGATCTTGTTCTACTCGATCAAAATGAAGCTTCTCATTGAGTATAAGAGATTTACTGAAATGGTTGCTATCATCAAATTGATTCAAAACATAGAAAACGAATTCACCAGTGAATGGCCAGATTAACATAAGATCGAATACACCTCTCATTGGCCTCACGTATACTGACAAGTAGTTAGTGTTATCTCTCTCGCAACAGTCAATCTCCATCACAAACTTGTAGCCCTTGGGTCCGGAGTAAAGAGGCTTGCTGGTTAATTTAAGTTCATTTTTACTCCAGCGAGTTTTAATAGCCGGTACGTGCCAGGTTAATACTCCGATAGAAGAGGCTGCATCTTGTAGTATAGTGGTTGAGTTGAGAGAGAGTATTAACATTTTCTCATTGAGTGAGTCCAATTCATACTGCATTTGTTCGTTAAAGGATTTTTGAGCTTCAGACTCTGAGGAAAGTTCGTCTATCTTTCTGACAGCAAGCTCATTCTCATTTTCTAACTGAGTAACTTTATCACAAACATATCCTAGATGCCTTGCCTGATCTTTCTCTACATGCAAGTTCATTTCCACTTTCGTTAGTGCAGTGTAACAACCATATTTTAAGAAGGGACATTGTATTATCATTGCCGGACAATTCTCATTTATATGTTGTTCGTATTCCTTCCTCGTGATAACTCCATTAGCACAATGGTATGGACATTCCATTGGTGTTTCAGGACACTCTCTACTTTCATGAACGATCAATTCCCTCCCAACCATTATTTTCCCACAGTATCTGCATTCTTGTTGCTTCGCTGTACAAGAAGACTCATGACTCTCGTGTTCTGTTCGAGCATACACTATAGGACAACCGTTTTGACATTTTATTTGGATGAAGAGACATCTTTTTATGTGACCATCAAGTTCACTGAGTTTCCCTCTCCAATCACAGTTCCTTCCAGCCAATGGACAATGTATTTTCCTTTGTAGAATATGTTTGTCAGTTTGCTTCATTTTCTCTATCTTAATATCCAGGAATACCAAACCATCCTCTGGACAGCTGGCCAGATTGTCGAGACATTTTTTACAAAAGATATGGTCACATTCCACAACTCTTTGCGATTCTCGTACAATTCCGCTACAACTTGAACATACAGGTATTCTCTTGCTAGAACTCGGTTCATTAAAGAAGTAGTTAGGATTGTATCCACCATATCCGTGCCTTGTTTTGAGGTACAATAATTCATCAATGTCATCTTCTACCAAGTTCTCTTGGTAGATATTAGAAGAATTGCGTTTGTTCTTAGATGCCATTGTCAAAATAATTGATATTACAGTTTATAAGTAATTACTATTCATTTCTATAGGAATTTTAGTAGATATACTGAGCATATATTACATTGATAGAAAATAGATGGAGGAGATCAGCTTTCAATATTCATTGGAAATAGTTTGCTATAGAGCTAATCCATTGTTTGAATAAAGTGGGGGAATCTATGCTAGAAATAGCTTGCATAGTCAACGTTGAATATATTATTATAGACTATTATATGATTATTTCGCAGGCGTCAGTTTTAAATATTACTAAGGACATTGTCTTTATTAAAAACCAAACACATTAATAAAATAGAATTAAGATTTCAACAGTTCAGCCGGCACTAAATGTACATACTTATTAACATAGTAGAATGTAACAGCACCATGGTAAGCAGTCCTCAATACTCCACCTCGCTCATCATCCATCAGTCCAAACCTGTTAGCTAGTCGTTTATATTCTTGATAATCTTTGTAGAGTATTTTGTATTGGACATTAGCTTCCAGATTGTTATTTACTATCTCATCAGCTGATACTGTTTTTGCATTTCTTAATACCAGGAAATAATTATGATCATATGTTACTTTTGCTAGTGAATTGATATCAAATGAATTAAAATCAAATTCCTTATCATTGAGTGCCCAATACTTGTAGAATCTATCAAAGAATAAACCGCCAGATACTCCTTTCTGCACGTAGAGTTTGGTACGTGATACTTCAGGGCGAATACATACTCGATTCTTTCGTATTTCATCTCCTCGCATCCAATCATCCCAAAATGCTGGAGGCCATTTCACACGCAATTCATTCCAAACATTCTTAGTCAACATCCAACCAAGGCCAGGCATAAAATCAGTTCTGTAGAAGAGAGAGTTATCGTGAGCTAGTTCTACTTTACCATTGTCATTCCATGCACTAATACACCACACAGTTGTATCAATGTCTAGCAGAGGCCGCATGGACTTGAAGTAATCGAAAAAGTCAAAACTAATAATCATATCATCTTCAAGGATTACTAAACTATCTATTTCACTGTTGTATGCGAATACTTGATCAATAGCCCATTTGTAATGTCGTGATATCTTATAGTAGCCAATCATGTGTGTCTCTCTAGGTCCTACTTCAATCTGTGTCTTGTTATTGTGCTCTAAGTATGTGAGCTGAGATTTGAACTCTAGGATAACCCGTTTGGTAGCCACGTCTCCACAATCCTGACTCACAAACAGAGGGAATGTTTCTCTATCTTGTGAGTATTCCAAAGTCTGTTGTATGATAGATTTCACTTCTACTCTATTACAGGCTATTATTAGTATAGCTATTTTATGTAAGTATGTAATAGTTCTCTTCGCTTCTTTGGTGTGAGATACGACAACCTCTATTTCATCTAACTTTATATTACCTAGCTTCTCTTCTACTTGTTGTAATCTTACCTCAGTGTTTGACCATTTTTCTAATATTTCAGCTAAATTTTCTTGTATTTTCTCATTCAAAATGTCATCAATAGACTCCAACTTTTCGTCTAGAGTTCGTTCATTGCCTTTCGTTTGGTAATAAGAGTGTAAGAATATCAGAAGCCATAAGATTAAAAATATTGACAAGAATATGAAGTATCGCAGTTGATTCGTAGATACCATTATTGCAATAAAAAGTGGCTAATTTGCTATAAAATGTGGTTATTTCACGCTTAAATAACATAGTTATCCCTATACAAGGCTCACATGCTGAATTGTGTTGAACTTCAACTCGTCTTTGGCTTTGGAGAAAACGTAAATACAACAGCCGTAATAGTTGATGAATACAAATGTAGTATCAATAAGCTTTATTTATATCTTAATCGATTATTAGATAAAATACATTACAATAATATAAGTGTAATATCGTATAATAAAAACAATATTGTCACATGCAGACGGCCTCTATAGGTAAATACTCAATAGCCCTGTTTTGATAATACACTGTCCATATATGCTATGTGTCACTGAGAAAGTATTGAAATTTATGATAATCATTAGTGATAACGATGGTCAATGGATAAGTATTTTCTTGGGTCCCTGTATTTTCTATGATTGCTAAAAATAGACTTAACTGCTGGTGAATTTCTAATGCTAGAATATGAAAGTTTCCTCTTAATCGGGACACTTTCATATGATACAAGCAGACTCAATGAATACTTTTGAATAGAGATAACAAACAATTCAGTTAATGGAAACTCAGCTGAATAGAACTGCTCGAATTAATGAGTTCCCGAATAAACAGAGCCAGCTGTATATGTCAATTAATCTACCAAATGCATCGAGCCCACATACTGTGTATCGAGTGTGAACAACTGAATATGAATGTAACGATTCCAATATATATATATATATATATATACACAATATTAGTAAATAATATTACAAACAATTGTATAAGAAAATAAGTTTGATTTATGATAGAATGGATGATATAACATATACACAGAGTATATTTACATACAAAACAATACGACTGTTAAGCTAATATGTTTAATAGTTTGTCTCTCCATCCCAATTCTTTGCTTTTATTTTCTGTCTTTACTTTGACAGGCTTAGGCTTTACTTCTATAGAAGTATCGTATGTATCATGTTGTATTGATCTATTCAATTCGTCTTGCATGTGTTTTCTCTCTTTACCAATCTGTACAATCTCTCCACAAAGTATCTCTTCTTCCCATATCTGTTCTCTGCTCTTTATACTCCTGTCTATTTGCATCTTATGTTCTAGCTCTTTACGCAGTAATTCCTCCTTCATGCTAAGATCTCTAGCCTCTGAGATTAGAATAAGGTCATCGTATCTGTTGTCAAGCTGTGCTTTCTGTTGTACTAATTGAAACCATTGCTCTAACAGCTGATCATGTAGCTCTGTGTCAGATACTCTCTCTGCTTCTACGATACGATCACGTAGATCAGACTGTCTAGCTTGTATTGATATTTGCATGCTACACAATTTCTTCTGCATGTGTGCTACATAATCAGTTTCCTCTGTAGATATAATACTATCATTTAATGGGTTATGACAAACTTCTGATAGAGAGGGAGTTCGTTTCTGTACTGGTTCATTACTCTTAGTATTATCCATGGTGTTATGGATAGATTCAGTATTGTGTTCTCTCATTACAGGTACATGCTCGTTAAATTGTGTCACTTTATGTTGAGTTTGTATAGGCTCTATAGGTTCTGTCATTATCGGATCTTTATGTTGAGTAACTATTGGATAATTGTATTGAGGATCTTGTATGTTAACTACAGGCTCTTTAGGTAGAATCAGTTTAGAATCCTTGTTTTGAGTGACTACAGGAGCAATACGGGTATTATATACATCTAGCAGTCTGCTTGAGGAAGTAGGATTTATAGGATCAGTAGATGTGTGATCAGATATTAATAGATGTGAATAAGAGGATGGTTCTTCATTATCATTACTGTCACTATTTAACTTATCACGATCTGTTACAGAGCCATAGCTCTGTGATTTTGTATTTAATGCTGATTTATGCTTACTGGTTTCAAACTCTGTTAATATATCTTGGTCTGAAACACATCCATCTGAAATTTCCTGTACCTTGTCTCCATCCTGCATTGCATCTATCTGTGATACAGAAGCATATTTCTTGAGTAAGAGGGTATGCTCAACTTCACACTCTTTAACCTGTGCTCTCTTACGGTTTGGCTTTTTCCTACTTTTTATACGAGCCCTGACTTTATCGAGTTTCGTTACAGCAGCTGTCTTCGTCTTTCCTGTATCAGAATCTTGAGTAGAATTTATTTTAGTATCCACGGTCTTTTTAACACTTTTCTTCTTCTCTTGATTCGGTGGCTTATCAAAACGAATCTCTACTTTATCATAACTATCTTTCCTACTGCTTATAGGGGGTATTATGGTCTCTTTTATCTTGAGGGAGGCTGTAACTGTAGTGGTTAGTTTAGAGGGTACCATAGCTGTACCAGGGTCTGTAATAGAAGTATCGGAGGACGAGAAACAATCAGATTCCTGACTGGAGTAGAGAGGATTGATAGATTTCTTAGAATCTTTCTTTCTTAGTAGTTTAGTTTCATGTAACATAGCTGGGTCACTGACTATGTCTAGTAGAGATTCTTGTGGTTTAGTTTTACCTATCGAGGCCATTTCCTTTAAGAATTGTGTTTTCTCTTTCTGAGGAGATATTCTACCCAGACTAGGGGTAAGCTCGTTCTCTGCTCGCTTCAGTAATGTGTTATCAAATAATTCATGAGAATCAAACTCGCTATCAATCTTGCTGAACTCCATTTCAATACTCTCTGTGAATATTCCAGAATTCCTGCTTATCTCGTCTGGAATGAAAGGTTGTTCTTGTCTATGGTTACTCAGTGACTTTTGTTTCCTTTCTGCCTTCCTACCAAAGAAAGGACTGTGTTTAATAGGGTCTAATGTAGAACTCTTTATTTCTTGATTTTTCTGTCTTTTCTCCTGTTTGTAATTACTGAATACATCTTTGTTATTCTGAGATTTAGGTGAATGGTCGAGATTTGATAAGAATTCTTTTACTCTCCTCTGAGTCTGTGGGCTAATCGTGGGTGTTTGTTTGGGTGTAGGAGGGAGTTGTCTCTTCTGTTTTTTGTTACTCTCCTCTCGCGTGTGCTCAGATATTTCAGAAATTGTATGTGTATCGTGTTTGTCAGTAGTAGCTGTATCTAATGAAGAGTTTGTGTTTGTAGGAGGGTGTAAAGTTTCACTCTCAAATCGTATATACAGCTGGTAGATTAGAGCTGTGACAGATAATCTGTCAGGTACCAGCCATTCGTTCATCTGCTCGGGACGAATAATAAGAGGCACTCCCAGAGAGCTAGCAGCATCGAATGCTTTTTTGTTATTACCCGTGACGTCATTTGGTTCTAAGCTCTCATAGTCTAGTAGCTCTGGATGGAAGTGATGGATTATTGCAGAGAATGCGAGTCCACTTCTCCAAGATGTTGTGAAGTTGTGTATACTCGCCCCGTGGTAACCCTGTACACATTTCTTACTCCATGCGAGGAGGTCTTCTTGCTTGATGAATTTGGGAGGAGAGAAAAGAGACGGCTCAACTACATCTACTTCACATGTCTCTGGTTCATTCAAATCAATATCTAGGTCATTAACATCAGCTAGATCGAGATCTTCCATATCAGATATAGCGCTGAGGCCTGAAACACTCATCTGACTAGTTTGACTATTCATATCAGTATCTGTTGATTTACCTGCTCGTATAAATCTCGAGTTTAGCGAGCAATCTATGAATAAGATTTTCAATCTACGACCAGATGGGGTTAGTCGTAGTTTGAGATCTTGGTTATTACCAATGACATCACCAGTATATTCTGACATATTTATAGCTTTCCTGCCTAAACATTTCTTCTTGCCTTCACGTGTAACTTCTATAATGCTAACTTCCCATTCTTTGAACTCGTATGTTTTATCTTTATGTCCCTTGTAAAGTGTGACAATGGTAGTGATTGATTCTGGTTCAGGCCATACTACGTAACCGTGACATGGCTTGTTGATTGAAGGCTCCCATTTTAGGAGTTTTGAGAAGAGGCGTTTGCCTCTGCGAGAGAAAGCTATTGAGACTTGATTCGGACTATATTTGGGACGGGAAACCTCTATTGCGAGGCTGTGTAGTGTTAGAGTGTACTCGAATTTGTATGCTTTCTTACCAATTCTCTTTAGTTTGTAAGCCATTGCTACTAAATCATAAAGTTAGATAATTACTAAGATCTAAGAATATAGGTTTTTACCGTTAGTTATATACTAATAATTCAGTATTCGTAATTATTATATAACTATGGTTTATCCCAGAAATTGTACATATTCCTTGTCGAATTATTGTGTTCATCATCCACGTATGATAAAATTCCTTTTTGCCTTACGAACCTGAAAGCACTATGATGGTCTATGAAGCATTTTGAAAATAATATGACTCCTCGTAGGCATGTTTCATAGTGTAATATCCTAATCATTACTTGGTAATATGCGTATATATTTTCAGTATCTTAATCCAGTTACCTGTGCCGTGTGCATGCTCACAAAGTCTAGTGTGTATATACAGGATAGAGTCAATTACTAGTGTAGATATGGATATAAAAGGGTTCAAAAAACCTCTTCATAGCTTTATAAGTCTTGAAGCATATTCGCGTTGGGAAAAGTGGCCTAAGATTTCTAGAAATACCTCTTGAACAATTTTTCTTCATTCTAATCGTGGATATCAAAGGACACCTTTCGACAGGATTTAAGAGGGAAGGTTTCTAGGCGGTATTATATTTATGATTTTATGTAATGCTTACAAATTGATTAGCACCAAACATGAAATATCGAAACTAATACAGGACAACCGTTATTCTACAAATCTGTGATTTTCAAGGTCAAACTTATGACAATGGATTAGTTTTAATTTTCTCAATTAAATCCTGTCCCGTTCCGTAAATAGGCATATATATATTAAATAGGGCATCAAAATGGTCCTGTTTGGTCTGCTTCGAAATCTTTAACTTAGAGTAGAACCCTCGGGAAACTAAAATTAGTACAGTAGATGCCGGATATAAGAACATGCCGGTTATATGATCATGCCGGTAATAAGAACATTAAGTCCAGTTCCCGACGATGTTCTTATAACCGGAATTCACTGTACAAACCGAAGTACGTCTTATCCGAATATTCTTCCTATACAATTAGTACAAAAATTGATAATCAGTTTTTGAAAAAAGTACGAACTAAACTAAAGTCCGTCTTAATCCGAGTTATACCGTATTTTGTTTTAGAATGAATTCTATAGCCTTGGCTGATTACTTCCTTGTGTTCGGGTGTCCCCAGGAGTCTCAAATAACTAGAGACACCCTCCCTACCAAAATATACAGCTACCCTGACACAGTACACATATACGAAGACTCTGCTATTCAACTTCTTAGTATGCCATTTGGTTTGATTATCAGAGACAACGCCTTTGATCCTATCACTCACAATTTTCTGGTGACGAGAGGAAATGGATCAAAATATTACGGATCCTGTGTTACAATACCAGACAATAGTCATACCAGTGCTTACTATGTTTCCAAGAGTATTGTACTCATTTCTCAGTTCCCATTCTACTCAACGTTACAAAGCTATTTGTCAGAAATACTAAAAATGCTTTCTTCTCCAAAAACTGAAATTACTTTTGGGAGTTTTATATACAATCTTATAAATAACGTAACTTTCCCTACCTATGATAGTATTCTTAGAATACATTCACCAACAGATACACATTTGTATAGTATACTTCCTTCAAAAGATGATTTGCCATTATTCCAGCTGGGTTATACCCAATTGTGTAGATTTCTAAACCCAAGTATTCTTGTAAAGGTTGTAACTTGTATTCTACTGGAGCATAGCATTCTCATACAATCTGATAATCTAGATAAACTCCATTACTTTTGTGAAAGTTTGTCTTCTCTAATTTACCCATTTTTCTGGACATACCCGTATGTACCTATATTACCTTCTCCTTCAGTGGAGTTCCTGGATGCTCCCCTGCCATTCATAATAGGCTGGCTCCATCAAAGAGAAAATCGTTTTGATTCCGATTTGAAATTCTCAGGTGCTTATTGCCGAATAAATCTCACCACATCTTCCGTAGATTTCTCTGAACATTACATCCCTCAATTACCTTTCTCAGAACAGATACATACCGAATTGACTAAGCTATACAATACGCATTTATTATCTAATAGTAGGAGCTTAGAGACAAGTGAAGAACAAGTCTCTTCTCTCACAGAACTAATGTCTCTCGTGAAAGAACTTTCTAATATTAGAGTTCAAAGTTCATCCAAGCGAAGAGATTCAAATATACCTGAAATCTCACCAATTCTTGAAGAGTACAATTCTTCTGAGATTTTCACAAAAGATTTCATTTCTAGGATGGAGTTTGATTGTAAAGTTAGGAATATATTTTACAGTTTGTTTCTCAACACTTTCAGTCACGTAGCTAAGTTCATTATAAAACCAAACTCAGAAACTTTACTGACAAGAACTTTTGATAAAATTGCTTTTTTATCTGAAAATACAACGAAAGATCGAGAATTTTTATCGCTCTTTTTTGAAACCCAAATGTTCACTAAATTCATAGACGATTTAATAGAGAATATAACACCGAATGACGTCACACATCCAATCGCTAAGCTTTTTATCAGTCACCTATCACAAAACAATGAAACATCTAAATTGGTATTTCCAGTGGGTAATTATAATACAACTTGTGAGAAATTCATATTTAGAGTAAAGAACTCACAAACTATAGAAGATACAACAGCTCCTATGCCTATAGAAATTTCTGATGGCTCACCTCCACTGCATGGATACAACGGTGTTCTCCCTGACAACATGCATGTACCATTGGCATGCGGGATTTCGAATGATAACGATTCAAGCCCAGGAATATTTACCTGCTGTAATTCTCATGATATTCACGACATAGAAACTGAGTCAGACAGAGACACGTTGGATTACCCACATTTAATAGCAGTAGAATTGTCTGATTTACTTAGACAAGCTAGTCTACGTATCAAACAGCTGATCACTCATCATGTCACATTGACATTACGTAATCATTATGAACCAGATCTAAATACAAGTGATACAGATAGGATATTGATTGGACATAGGAAATACAGTTCAATGAGTATTGAGGATAAAGGATTGATTTCAAACTCGATAGAAGCATTGGAGAATATTTGGCGACATGGATATACATCACAAACGGATGGCTCTCATTTATGGGAGCATATACTAGCTTACAAACATAACTCAATTATTCAATCTTTTAATTCAGTTATGCTACCTGCACTTGATACAAAGAAGAAGAGATTCAAATCAAAATACGCCATGTCTCGCTCCTTCAGCTATTCTATCCCTAGTTCTCCTCACAGAGAACTAGATACTCGTCGTGGCTCTGTTGGCACAGCTACAAATCCTCTTATAACAGAGGTACAGCATATCCTGGATCAAGATTGTATAATGACAGATATAGGTAGAGTACGTATGTGGATTAAATTACTTCTGGAGAAACAATCTCTCTCGACACGTGTCAAAGAGCTTCTATCTTTAACGACATACATCAATACAAATTATCACAAATCATCTTTCATACGTACTGACACTGAATTAGAACAGTTGCTATACCATTTGGATAGTTTATCTTGTGTGGAATTTTCTTGTTTTACACACGATTTTCCTCAATCAGAACTGAACTACTCTGCTACACTATCTATAGCTAGAACAGTGCTAAAACATACTTCAGTCTTATGGCTAGTCGTATCAGGGACGCTAGGAAGGACTGACGTCATCAAACTACCAAAGGGTTCTCATTTCTGCACTTTCAAATGTCACAATATTGGACACATCCTTGGTGTGAGAGTCGGACACGATAATGGAGGTTTGAATCCAGACGTGTTTATCAATAACATTAAAATAACTAACAATCTGACTGGAAATTTGTATGTCATAGAAGCTAACAGAAATCTAAGTGAAAAACAGAAAGATGAAAGTGTAGAGTATTACTTCGCTGCAAGGAAGTATCTAACCCAACAGAATAGTTTAAATATTCGATTTGAAGGAACTTCTGATAGTGATAGTCCTTCTGAATGTATTAAAACTCGTCTACAAGATTCAATTCGTGACGTCATACATTATTTCACAGAACCTAGACTAGCAGTACATTCACTGACATATTTAGTGTTAGGAGAAAATCGTTTAATTCCTCTATTAGTTGAAATGTTGCTATACGAATTAAATTGTACTAAAAACCCATTCACACAATTATGGATTTATTTCTCTCATATTCTAGTTGATATGAAATTCTCCTTGTCTCAATCAGTTAACAAATCATCTTCACAAAACAGGTTTATAACCACATTCAGTAAGCTAGAAGATTACAATAATAGGAGTGGACCTATAGAGAAGATATACGTATTTTTGATGACGTCATTGTCCCATCAGATCCTACACGAGTGGATTGGAGTAATGTCAAAATCCACATACACAACATTGTATTATACAGATAATGCATTTTTATTGAACCTCGAGCTAAAGGAGTTTATGTATGGAGCTGTAGCTACCCTGAGATCTTATAAGATACCAGTTGACCTCCTATTCACTCTGTACATTGATTAATGTAATATCTTGTACATTGTATTGTTATTTATGTTAAATATCTTAAATATTTAATACATATTTAAAATGGGTTGATTAAATGGTTACTTTTAGATGAATAAAATGTGTATATAGACTATCTATAGAATAGTATAGAATGTATAGATATAGATTACGGTACAGATACCCTGGAATATCCGACACCACGGCCTAACACAGTAGGAAACATATTACATTTAGTCTGTGAAAAAATGTCCAAATTTTGTATGAGAAAGGAGCTTCTGACTACTTTGACAATTTTTCGAACGAAGTGGCGATGTTAACCGAATATTACCATAAATATGCAATAAAATATTCGCAATTACAAAATCCTTATTTTCACCATTTTCGTATATCCTCAAACAGTGAATATTACATATCAAAATAAATTTGACTATTAGTTCAGTTTTCCGAACAATTTCATCAATCCGAACACCAAAAATCTTCAAATTTAAAGACGAAAGAGTTCGGATAACCGATGGCGTACTGTAAGACAGAAGTGGTGATATTAATCGAACTAATTACCATTCAAATGAGTTTGCAGTTATCCATGATTTTGAGCTAATTCGATCATTTCAACTGGTTTATGATCGTTTAGACTATTTGAGACTTTTCATCATTCTCAAATATTGTGATACAAATTATACCAAATTTACTATGTATAAATATATATGAACGGTCTACAACAACAAATAAATATATATCATGCTTAGTTCATATATTTAGAAGTATCCATAGACGGGGCACAAAATAACTGTTAGAATCTAGTCCTGACTCTGTTTCTGAGGGAACAACAAGAATTTGCGGAGAGTAGAATCATAAGAGGGTGTCTCTGTAACACTCTTTGTTTCTTCTTCCACACACTCATCTATTAACTGATCTGAACAAATAGTTAACAACTCTTGGAAATGTCGATTTTTATATGATTCATTTAAAACGCATTTACGAAGTTCTCGAAAAAACCAAGAACCCTCTTCGTCTCGAAATGCTATTGTTCCATTTGAAGTTGCGTATGCGATTAATACATCACTAATTTTAGTTGTAACGTGTTTCCCCTTCTTAATAGCTTTGTTATCTTCAGTTTCATACACGACATCCTTGGCATTTTCCCTACAGGCTTGTATTAAGAACACCTTCGGAATGCCTAATAGTTTTTCATTATCTGTAAAGATTTTTACTATATCTGTCATCTGTATGCCTCTGCCATCTGTACCCAAAATACCTTTACTACCTCCATGGGAAGCAAGGGATATGAAAATGACTGGACTCTCATCGGATACATTATCTGAGAAATGTTGTAATTTTTTTTCTATTGCTTCTCCTTCCACATCAAAATAATCGTTATCTTTATAGTCTATGTCAAATTTGTCGTATATCTCTTGTAAATATTCTCTTTCTTTTTCAGCTCCTACTCTCTCCTTCGGGATGTCCTCGTTTCTTCTTCTTTTTTTTCCTTTGAATTCCTTGTTAACTATTATAATTCCCTGTGCTTTACTGCCTTCAATGAATGGATAATTCAAGAAGTCTATAAAGATATTATAAAACAGGTTTGAAAAGGAACTGATGGAAAATTTTTATACGTACAGTATACCTCGGTTTAAGAGTACTTTTCTCAGAAAAGAATCATCAATTTTGTACTAATTATATAGGGAGTACCTCTTATTCCAGTTAATTCTATAGAGAGTACCTCTTATTCCAGTTATTCTATAGGGAGTACCTCTTATTACAGTTATTCTATAGGGAGTACCTCTTATTACAGTTATTCTATAGGGAGTACCTCTTATTACAGTTATTCTATAGGGAGTACCTCTTATTACAGTTATTCTATAGGGAGTACCTCTTATTACAGTTATTCTATAGGGAGTACCTCTTATTCCAGTTATTCTATAGGGAGTACCTCTTATTACAGTTATTCTATAGGGAGTACCTCTTATTACAGTTATTCTATAGGGAGTACCTCTTATTACAGTTATTCTATAGGGAGTACCTCTTATTACAGTTATTCTATAGAGAGTACCTCTTATTACAGTTATTCTATAGGGAGTACCTCTTATTACAGTTATTCTATAGGGAGTACCTCTTATTACAGTTATTCTATAGAGAGTACCTCTTATTACAGTTATTCTATAGGGAGTACCTCTTATTACAGTTATTCTATAGGGAGTACCTCTTATTACAGTTATTCTATAGGGAGTACCTCTTATTACAGTTATTCTATAGGGAGTACCTCTTATTACAGTTATTCTATAGAGAGTACCTCTTATTACAGTTATTCTATAGAGAGTACCTCTTATTACAGTTATTCTATAGGGAGTACCTCTTATTACAGTTATTCTATAGGGAGTACCTCTTATTACAGTTATTCTATAGGGAGTACCTCTTATTACAGTTATTCTATAGAGAGTACCTCTTATTACAGTTATTCTATAGAGAGTACCTCTTATTACAGTTATTCTATAGGGAGTACCTCTTATTACAGTTATTCTATAGAGAGTACCTCTTATTACAGTTATTCTATAGAGAGTACCTCTTATTACAGTTCTACTCTTTATAAATTTGTCCAAGATTGAACAAGTTCGAATTTCTAATCGTAATTTGTTAATGTCTGACTGCAGGGCTGGGGTTGGTTAACCGCTACTATTATTATTAATTTAAATCAATGAAGTTTTATGACAACAATTGAAGCTATCAATACATAGTTATTTATTTATGCATTCGTGATCCGATTGTATCTTAAAATTATTGAAATTGAGAATACGGAACTAAATGTAGCATCTCAAAATACCTATCAGAATTCGTGTATAAATTCGTACCTCTCAGAACCTTAGGAACACTGAATTTATTAGTGGAAATGACACTATTCGGTTAACCAAGTATATTTTCCCTTAGCAGTTAACTGGATATAGCTGCGGTTAACCGGTTAACGAATCCAGCCCTACCCTGAGAAAAGTTAATGAGAGTTATACACTTCAAAATACGTATAAAGCTTGCGAATCGATTAAATTCAGGCATTTCTATAATAGCTATTCACTACGATTGTCTCACATTGACACTTACAATTGTTTGAATTCAGTGTCAATACATGTGATTTAGTCAAGGTTGAAACCGACCGAACCTGAATATCAGTATTCATGAATAGCTGTCTTACCGAATACTGATAATATTCGGTTACCGTAACCAAATATTGAACTATTCAGTAGCAACCTTGAATTAAGTATGTATTTTCTATGTCGTCGATAGATCGAAAATATTGTAAATGCTAATTAGAATATGAACTCACGACCTACCTGGAGAATTTGGATCGAGAATTGACAAATCCCTAGGAAACTTATCCTGAATTTCCTTATCAAGTGCTAACAAGGCATCTTTGAAATTCGTTCGAGCAGCCGGATGCAATAGTGACATCTCTTTTCGGAACATCTTTTGAGTAGATTCATATTCTGACATACAAGTTATATATTTCTTCAACATGGTCTCATCTTCTGACATAGCTTTAAAATACTTCCTTCGACTGGCTGGTACTTGTTGTGTCAGATCTTTAAGAAACATACCCAGAGTTTCTTCATCGTGTTTTGAGAGAGCATTAAGAAACTGATTAGGCAAATTATCTTGTAGTGATAATTGTTTTATCAACATCTTCCTACTAGTCTCATCTTGTCGTGACAAACATTCAATAAACTTAACGCAACTAGCCTCAACTTTTACAGTTACTTTAAGAAACATCTTTCGACAAATCTCGGCTTCATTTACCATTTCTTCAAAAAGCTTTCTTGTAGCTTTATCTTGTTGTGCCGTATCTTTAGTAAATTTAATTCGGATTTCCTTATCTTGTCGAGAAATAACGTTAAGAAACACTTCTAAATTATTTTCATCTTGTTGTAGCATTGTTTCAAACAGATTCTCCTCGTCGGGCAAATTTGACATTTTCTGAATATATCTTTTTCTAGTAGCCTCAAATTTTGTCATGTCCTTAATAAATTCATTTGTTGACATATCAGTACGTGCACGTTTACCCAACATCTTTCGAGTTTTATCGAAAAGTTTCTTATCACCTATATAGCATTTTTTCATATCTTTATCTTGCACTAAATCGGAATTCAATTTCCTTCGAGTCAATTCAAATTTGGTCTTATTTATGAAAACCATCTTTCTGGAATTATGATCTATTCGTGAAACATTTTCATAAAAGATAATATCTTCAGCTCGCCGTGACATATCGTTAATAAACATATATCGAGTAGCCTCATCATCGAATATGTCAACCAGAAAAACATTCCGAGTAGCTGGATCTTGTCGTGATAAATCGTTAAGAAACATTATTCGAGTAGATTCATCTTGTTGTAGTATAGCTTTAAGATAGAGTCCGCGAATATCAAATTTTGACAAATCTTCCATAAAAATGTGTCGAGTAGCTTCATCTTGTTGTAATATATATTTGATAAGCAAACTTTGTGTGTTATCTAATTCTGACATAACTTTAAGAAACTCCTTGCGAGTAACTTCATCTTCCTTTATATCTCTATAAAACATTTTCCGAGTAGCCTCATATTTTGAAATATTTTGAAGAAATTTATTACGAGTAGCATCGTCTTGTTCTGACATGCTATAATTAAACGTCTTTCTATCAGATTTAGCTCTTCGTGACATATCTCCCATAAACTTCTTTCGAGTATCTTCATCTTGAAACATATCTTTCCGGAATATTTTTGTAAGATTATCTTGTGCCATACTATCAAGAATCATTTCTCGAGTCTCTTTACTTTGTTTTGACAGATTTTTAACAAACTGTTTTCGTTCCTCATCTTGTTTTGACAAATATGTAAGAGATTCTCTTCGAGTAGACTGATTTTGTTCTAATATATTTTGAAAAGACATCTTTCTAGTAGGCTCGTCTTGTTGTAGCGTATTTCGAATAGTATTGCTTCGAGGCTTAACTTGTAGCGTATTTTGAAGAGACTTCTGTATAGTAGGCTCGTCTTGTTGTAGCGTATTTGGAAGAGTATTACTTCGAAGCTTATCTTGTGGCGTATTTTGAAGAGACTTCTCTATAGTAGGCTCGTCTTGTTGTGGCGTATTTGGAAGAGACTTCTCTATAGTAGGCTCGTCTTGTTGTAGCGTATTTGGAAGAGACTTCTCTATAGTAGGCTCGTCTTGTTGTGGCGTATTTTGAAGAGACTTCTCTATAGTAGGCTCGCCTTGTTGTGGCGTATTTGGAAGAGACTTCTCTATAGTAGGCTCGCCTTGTTGTGGCGTATTTGGAAGAGACTTCTCTATAGTAGGCTCGTCTTGTTGTGGCGTATTTGGAAGAGACTTCTCTATAGTAGGCTCGTCTTGTTGTAGCGTATTTGGAAGAGACTTCTCTATAGCAGGCTCGTCTTGTTGTAGCGTATTTGGAAGAGACTTCTCTATAGTAGGCTCGTCTTGTTGTAGCGTATTTGGAAGAGACTTCTCTATAGTAGGCTCGTCTTGTTGTGACATATCTTTAAGAAACAATTGTGATATATAAATTAATATACACATGGGTCTGAAGCCTCTGATACAGGGGCACTGTCAGAGTGGCGCAAGGTGGTGCATTCGTGCCACCTCAAACCCGATGCCGAGCGCCAGGAATGCGGTACCTTATGAACAAAAAGCAAAAGCAAAATACAAATTTCGTAGGTCGCACTCCGAAACCAAATTAGAATAAATTTCTAAAACAAGCTCAGTCAATTTAGAGGCTTTTCATATATCTTAATGAATATTATCGTAGCCCACTTAATATGATCTAAATATCATTCAGTGATAAACCAAAAGTTGTATTCTGAATTTCTGATACAGTAGATGCCGGATATAAGAACACCGGTTATAAGAACCATAACTCGATTTAATTGAATAGCAACGCACGCAACGATGGAATGTGTTAAAATTCCATCAACATTTCAAATTTTCAAAAGCACTTACATCTCACTTTAACTCCATGCAATAATCGATGATTCATCCTTTGTAAAACATAATTATAACCGATCTCGAAATATCGACAAAATCGTCCAAAGAAGGCTATTATGGAATCAAATGATGACATATCATAATTTGAGAAGCCATACATATGCCTTGATACTAGAGTTGTACCAGATTAGACATTCTCTACACCTGCCGGATCCGGATATCCGACTAGAGATTGTAAACATAAATTCTCGCCAGAATAGCCTATTAATTAAACATCATGGTGTCTGTTCGACTTTAGCTTCCGTTGCACTGAAATATGTATTGGCATATATTACAATATATTGCAGGGCTCTTAACTCACACGAGCTTGTCGTGATTTAGGGTCTACATTAACTACAGTATCCTTAGAATTTCATTAAAAACTAACACAAAATCTTACATTTACAATCGAATCGTAAGATTTCTCACTAATCTCACGAATTTCAAGATGTCTTCAATATCATAAATTTATAATACAGGGGAAACCGTCTAATAGCAATCGTATTTGTAAGAAATTTCTTTGCTAATAAATAGTTATAAAGGAAATTGAGCAAGCTATAACGAAATTCCCACATAAATACATTATTCAAAAAAGATTTCTTTGCATTTTGACACAAAAAGTAAAACAAAATTCCAAATAAATTAGAAATTATGGCAAATTAGGCATATTCTACCGTGATATGAGAGTGTCACGTCCATGTCCGTGCTCGAACGGATATTCAATTCGCTTCTTTGTACTTTTAATACTTACTGCTCCGTTAACTCGAACAGATTTTGATTTCCCCTGAGGGTTCGAGTTACCGGATGTATTCATGTTAATTGTATTTAGAATTTCTATTAATGTTCAACTCACCTTCTGAGATAACATCCTCTATTTGTGTCTCTGATTTAGTATATTTCTCTTCAGATATGAAAACACTATCTGATACATCACTCAAATCTTCGTATGGATCATTCTTCATAAATTCTTTATCGATTGCATCTAAGTTCTCCGCCATAATATTAACTAATTATTAATATTATCGCAAAATGGGATAAATACATACTCTAATAGGATTATATACTAAATCGTCCCTAGACCCTAGCATATATGACATATATGACATATTGGCAATACAGTAAACCCTCGCTAATTCGAACACGGCCCGAAGGTTATACAACCTATGGAAATGTTCGAACATTTTCAAAAAGACCAAATTCTATCCAATCCCTTTTCATCGTTAGCACAACTTGGAAAAAATATACTCCTACATCTAATAGTATTCCTCTTACTGAATTTCGCTATTCCGAACAAATTCACAAATCCGAACGAATAATTTTGCAGTGGAACAGTGCGTTCGAATTATTGAGGATGTGTTGAAGTAATAAATAGCAAATAGGCAATATAACTACGTATATTACTACACAGGGATTGAATTACCAGACAGGGTTCTGGAGGATATTATGCTCGTAGAATCGGAAGGGTTGACTGAATAAGACCGAATTTACATTGTGAAAAAAATATTTTTCCAATACTGGAATAAGACCGAATAGAATAAGATACGCCTTACAGGAGTAGTAACGCCACCCCTAAAGGGGGCCCCGGCGAAACGCTCAATATCATTGATGAAGTAGGTAATGGGGTGGATTCGGTCTTATTCCATTCGGTCTTATTCTATTCGGTCTTATTCATGTTTCCCGAATCGGAATGGCCGAAGAGAAACTAGCTAATTTGGATAATTTCTAAGATGTATTATTAAGCTAATTACATCAAATGATAGTATTATGTAGGCCATAATCCTTTGATTTTGTCTATAAATTACCAAGCAACTTTGAAGAATTGCCACTTCATCAATAATTCCATAACAAGAAATGTACTAAATAGTTAAATTTGCTAGTCTGTATTTGTAATATGTTGTATATGCGTAAATATTTATTATACATGTTGTTTTGACAAAAATGGTCCCGGGGGCCTATTTTTGTCAAATGTCAAATATCCATGGTATTTAACAACAATGGTCCCTACTTTTCTATGTAATCCGGTTTTTATCTGGTTTTAATTTATCTAATTATTACCTTAACCTTATGAGATCTGAATTTTGGCTTTTATTTAATTATCCCTATGTTGTTAACTTAAAATCCGTTCTACTTTTCTACAGGGCTGTAGTCAGAGCGTAGTGTTAGGGGCTAAGTAAACTTTAGAGGGGGCTTGGATACTTAAGATTTTTATATCTATTTTTGGGGTAGGCCCATACCCAAACTCCCAAGCTACTCTGGGGGAAGGTAAAATTACTTAGTTCATAAATATTCAGACAACTCTGGCATTCTATAGTTTCGCTTAGTAATCGTGTACATTATGATATTCCAATGAACTACAAATCTATTTTAATCTCATAAATTTAAATAATATCTAAAATAAAAGGAGTCTTCTATCCTTCTTCCTAGAAAATTTCAAGAGGAACTTTTCAACTTCCATCTTTTCGTATATCTAGACTCAAACACAAATTAGATAACTAAAATGTATAGTTAATTTGACATATTCACAAAGATTTCCTTGATTTAACTAATATTTAAGATCTAAGATAGTAAAGATCAATATAGCTTAGCAAAAATTTACGGGGTGGTTAAATTTGCTAGGGGGGGCTCAGCCCCCCCTAGCCCCCCTTAGCTACGGCCCTACTTTTCTACAGTAATGGATACAGTAGAATATGAAACAATCTCCACTTACATCAACTCCAAATCATACCCAATTTCTTGTACAAAAAGACCAAAAGAGGATGATTCGTAAAAAGGCTGCTAGTTACGAGTTTGAAGCAGGTAAATTGATTTGACCATCACAAGGCATTCGTTTAATAGTTGTCTGAGACAGTGAGTTAAAAGACATCCTCAAGGAAATACACGATAATTCTGGTCACCAATGTTCTAGATATTCCTATAATATTTCAAAAGACCGTTACTATTGGCCAAGCTTGTACAAAGATATCGAAAGATGTGTTTACTCTTGTATACGTTGTCAGAAAAACCAACTAAGTTTGAAAGCGCCCACAAATCCATTGAAGCCTTTACCTATTATCACCAAGGTCTGGTATCGAGTCGGGATGGACTTAGCGGGGGGCCATTTATTGGATCAAACGGCTACAAGTATATTTGTCAAATAATCGACCATTTTACCAAAGTGGATTCAAACTCGTCCATTACACTCTAAAGAAGCTAAAGAGGTCTCCAAAGGTATTTAATCGATATATTGTAGACAAGGGGCACTTGTTCAAATCATTAATGACAACGGAACAGAATAGACTAATAAAATATCCAAAGCATTGCATGAAGATTATAACTGTAAGCTTATATTCTCAACACCCTATCATCCTCAAACAAACGGATTAGTCGAGTCATCACACAAGGCTATCAAACGATCTCTGGTTAAATCTTTGGATGAAAACATGAAAACTGGCCAAATTCCCTTGAAGAAATAACCTTTGCAATCAATAGCAGGCAAGAACAACTACATCTTTCTCTGCTTTTGAGCTAATGCACGGTTCACGAAAACCTCGACTTCCTATTCAAGCACAGAACTTCACTCATCAATATCCAGAAGACTTAGCTCTAGATGAGTGGACCGGAGACGACCAGATTGAAGAACTCGTTGATTTCATGCAGGAAACCCAAGAGTTTAATAGCAACAAAGCTGGAGAACACCTCACATTCACAAACTCTCATGAAACAACAATACGACAAGAAATTACATCCAATCGCCTTTAGTAAAATTGAGAATGGAGATAATGTTTTGATCGAAAATATGTATCGAAACAAGAAAGGAGGAAAGTTACAAGATAGATGGCTCGGTCCATATCCAGTTACTAAAGTCAACCGTACTACTGTCCAAGTACTTCGAAATCACTCTCTACAGCTTGTTAAGAGATCTAGACTGAAACATTTGTAAAGACGGAACAACAACAACAACAACAACAACAACAACAACAGAGAAACTCCGCCAAGTAAATTTCAGAGTTTGAATAGCCTCAGTAATGATGGTTCTTTCTCTGAAGATATCCTAATTCCATCATCTCCTTTTAGAGGTGCTGAAGAATAAATCTTTCAGACCAACACCACTAGAAAAACAAGAGAAGAAGTGTTTGAATTTCTTAACTCAATGAAAGGTCAAATACAAGACTCCATTACCTCTGGAAACCCACTCTCCAACCTTCACAGCGAACTTGATAAAAGGGTAGACCTTCCTTTCCGCGAACTCTTGACTGGCGACAAGAACATTTTCCACCAACTGAAATTCCAGAATTGAGACTAATGGACTTTGATACAAGTCAGAAAATGGGCGATATACGTACTAAGTCAGTGGTACTTAGAGAGTCATGAAATCGCGATTCCTTATTACCAGTACACTGATGAAGATTTCAAATTTCTACTTACTGGCAATAGAAAAGTATGAATTACTCTACGAAAGTATTGCAGCCGGTTTAAACGAGTAAATAATAAACTATCATACCTTAGAAAATCTATCTACTTGACTAAACACTGCTGTAGATTCAGGATACTCTCTAGAGGACTCTACTGCTACTTGGGGAGGACTTTGTGATGGAAGACAATATCATTACATTACTCAGTTTACATCAAAAGACATTTGACACTACATTTCTGAAGATTCAATCTTCTCCTAACTCACTACTCCAGAAAGCCTTTCTTTAATACGAGCTCATCAGTTTAATAGTCTAAGGTTGTGGACAGCTCAAATGCTAGGAATCCAGCTCTCAAATTCTAGTTACAACCTCTTAGGCTATGAAGGCCAGATAGTTCAACTCTTATGTAAGAAATTTTCTTTGTGTTCAGACCGCTATAAGATCGTTTTTCAGTGCTGGGGGTGTTGTTACGAGTCAGAAAAATTCTTAATCTCACCTCTCTAACAACATTCAACTCCAACTGCCAATCTTCCATCAATACTAAAATTGATTCTAGTTTCAATTGCTTGAAATGCCGGGATCCATTCACCAACACTGAGCCAAGGTTATATGAGTTTACTGAACTAGTGCCTTTGTTGATTATAGAAGTGGACATCTTAATGAGGTAGTTCAAGCACAAGATATTTCTGACACTCTATCACTAGTGCACAAAGATGAAAGGCTGTATTACTCACTCATCGGGTTCACAATTCATATTGGGATACATTTTTCCATGAAAGTCAAAATGGATGATGGATGGTACTCTTACGATGGCATGGAAAGGCCCAAACTAACCAATCTTAAAGACAAATTAGGAAAATTTATTGGTCGTGTAAATTGTATTTTTTATGTGCTTACTACCATCTCTAAAGTGTAATAGATATTCTTGGAAATGTAATAGACATATCCTTCTTCTCTAAACTAACAATTATATAGAAAAGTAGGGGGACCATTTTGTCAAATACCATGGGTATTTGACATTTGACAAAAATAGTCCCCCCGGGCCATTTTTGTAGGGGGACCATTTTTGTCAAAACAACGTAATTAGTAAATTTCAAAACCGAAATTAAATTTTCTATCATAATTTCAAAAACTAAATTAACCAAAAAAACAAATTCCGGCTGAGTCCAATCGGAATTTAAAGTAATCCCGAAATGAAGATTTCAACGAAAATAGGGAATAGTATAGTACATACAAAATTACACTCATTACGTTCAAGAAAACATTAATTGATTGCATTTCAATTGCCGAAGGACCATATATATCTTAATCTGTTGAGACCAAAGTTGACGTATTTGCTCTGTTACCCCTCCTACTCAAATGCAGCGCATCCGCTACTCATTTTTATTACCTCGGTCAGGACACCGTCGACGGAGAAATATATACAAACTGACAACCATTGTAACATTTTGCCACAATACTGTATAGTATAGGCGGTACAGTAACAAGTAGTATAAATACCATACCAATAATGAGATAACCTAACTAAACTTTAAACTAACATAACTTAACTATGAAGATACAAATCATATCAGTTGTTCTATTACTCTGTATCTACCTGCAGGTAGCAATCTGTAAACAAAGATTAGATGTCTTAGGATTATATCCAAGAAGTGGGGATGGATGGACAGAGCCGTTCGTAACATACACTGCTGAACTAGCTCTCAAACACATCAGTGAGAATACAAGCCTTCTCAATGATTACCAAATCGTAATAGACTGGAAGAATACACAATGTGATGGAGGTATCGCTCTCAAACAATTCATAGACGCTCTGGGTAAGAATCAGAATCAAACATATCTAGTTGTGTTCGGAGGAGGATGCTCTGTTGCCACAAGTCAAGTGGCTGTAATTTCTTATCGGTATGGACTTGCACAAATAGGTTACACATCAACAGCCCCAAATCTAGGCAATAACGTGATGTACCCGAGATTCGTTAGAGGAGTACCATCTGATTTGAAAGCAGTTCCTGCTCGTGCAAGATTCATACAGCAAAACAACTGGAAACATGTTGCCATCATAAATGAACAAGACCCGATATTCGTATCCAGCTCTCGTTACATGGAGAATGTATTGGACCTATTGAATGTAGATTATAAAGTGGAAGACATCACTCTAGATGGGACAGTACCATTGGAACAACAAGTGAGTATTTTAGCAAATAACCTCAGAGGATACAGAATAATCATAGCCAACATGTATGAGGATGCTGCAATAAAATTATTCTGTTATCTCTACAAACAAAAGGAGAAATATCTACTGCCAAATATCGCTACATGGTTATTCCTTGGTTGGTTTACAGATCAGTGGCATGACAAACAAGGTGTGTTAGAAGAAGTTGGTTGCACCGCAGAACAAATAGCAACAGCTTCTAACGGAGCTTTGGGCTTCTTAGTGACACACAGCAAAAAGCACTTTATGGGACAAACAAACAACAACCAAGTAACCATTGCAAACAGAACGACAGCTGAACTATACCAAGAGTACAAAGAACTCATTCTTGAACGAATAAATAATGATATCGTTAGGTTTGACAGGGAATTTGATGTCTATGACGCGTATGTGTACGATTCCATTTGGACATTAGCTCTCGCTATGCAAAACGCTTCGGATGAAGGTTTTAATCTTACCGAAATTTCACAAAAACAGAATCTTGAAGACACTAACATATTCAGTAAGAACAGTGAATTCTCGAGTGCTGTATACAATGGTATGTTGTATCAAAACTTTATCGGTTGGACTGGCAATGTTAGGTTCAGTGGTCATGAAAGATTCTATCGTCAGGTGCAAATACTGGAATTTGTAGATGGGAATCTTGTCTATCGAGGAGATTGTGAGAACATTCCATACTTTGACGATTTCACAGAGGATAGTATAAATAGCATCATGTGTAGTTTGGATGAGACGTTTACTTATTGGAACAAAGAAACAGCTACAGACGGGATAAATAACATGTATACATCAGGAGCAATCGTTGCCTTAGTATTCCTGCTATCACTCTGTATAGGTGCATATGTCACATTCCTTATAATAGTGATATTAGTAGGGAAATGGGAAAAACTGGAATCCATTTATGAATCATCACCCATTATCACTTGTATCATCTTAGCAGGGAACTATTTCTTGTTGATAGCTGGAGTACTGTATGTATTTACTGATAGATTTGTAGGACACGAAAACCCGTTACTCATGAGCAGCAGCTTCGAATCATTTACCACAGAAATGTGTGAAACATCAGGCTGTAAATTTCTGTGCATGTTACCTGTGATTTTCGGGTTACTTGCGTCCAGTCTCATATTCGGTGGGATGATTGGGAAAGCTAGTACTATATATTTGTATGCATTTAAGAATTCACTAAAACACTATCTAAAGATTCCACTACAAGACCATCCAAAGATTCTGTTTCTAATCTCAAATTGTTTGTCATTGTTCTTCATCTGTGTTGATATTATTCTCGTGATAATCTGGGGGTCAGTGAGTTTTCTAGTTGTAAAATCTGAAGTTCTACCTACTGGCATAGACAATGAGCCATATATCCGTGTATTACAGTGTGGAATATCATCACAACAAGAAACTGCAACCTCAATATTCATTGTTCTCCTAATCATATACAAAATTATGATAATAGTAATCGGTTTGGTAATGGCATACTTTCTTAGAGATATTAAAAAGAAGGATCTACGTTACTGGGATACAATCACTTGGACCATGTACAACATGTCGATATCTACCTTCGTGCTTTTTCTATCTCTCTTTTTGATTGAGGATTTCAATACAAAACATGCAGTAATTTGTGTGCTCGTATTAGTCACTGTTACGACATCAGCAAGCATTACAGGACTCCCTCCTGTCTACTACATATTGAACGACCTCTTTGGAGATGACAGTGAATCTACTTCCAGAGGGTTTTACGAACCAAATGATGAAATGAAAAATAAAATCATTAATCTAAAGAATGTTAAGGATCAACTGAAGTGCCAGGTTGACGAATTGAGGAATGAGAACAAACTCTTGGTTCAAGAAATAACTGTGTTAGAAAATACTACAGAGCTATCAGGACACTCCTGATGTTAATTATTTACATTGTATAATCATGAATTATTGTATTACTGTGCTGACTAGTATTATGGCTCAGTTCCCAAATGCATGTTCTAGATTATAATCTGAACGTTATTCTTTCCCCATTGAGTATTACTGCGAGCGGATCAAGCAAAAAATTCTAATCAATGCCGACAGCTTAGTCAATTAATGGAATTTGTTTAAAGTGCCCAATTAAATGGTACGCTCAAATGATCAGTACCACTCTTAATAAATTCAATTAATTATTAAGCTGTCTGCACATAAATTTAGATTTTTTGATTATTTTTTGATTATTACTGCTAACCATAATATCCCATCGAGAATTCACAAATTCATATAGATGTATGTATAGCTATTGTACACTAAAAAGTGACAATATAATATCTACTCCGATTCATACACTCATGCTCATGGAATACATTATAAATTGTTTGTAAGAATATCATTGATAAATAGATATTGATTTGATGGATTAAGAGCAATTCATTGTGGTTCTGTGAGACAGCCACAGCCCGAGGCCAGGTGCGTTAGAAATAGGTAGGTTCGTAAGCCCCAAAGCAAACATAATGAAACATGTGTACTTGTACAATACTGTGACATAGCTTTAGATTAATTAACAATCTTAAATTTATACAGGAATAACTTTTCTTTTCAATTCGATAATAAATCTAATTAGCTAAATATTACCTCTCTAGTATTACATAATATTACCTCACTAATATTACATAATGCAAGTGTAAATTTACCAGATTGGAAATATGCTAACTATAAGCAGTATACATAAAATTATCTTAATAATATGCCCAGGGGCGTAGCCAGACCTTGAGCTCAACCTGGGCACACCTGGGGCACTAATTCACTTTTAGTTCTTGGCAGTACAAGTCATTCAAACAGTCAACTATGATAATAATAGTGTTTATCATCCAATAAGTAATTCTAGCAATTTACAAACTATTACTAATCACAACAAGCATATCCTGTGATTCTTGTGCTGATAAGCAAACCGGTCCACAACCACTTCTAATGGAAGACTAGAAGCAATATCGCTTTCTATAGACAGAATGGCTGGATTATTAAGCCTTAATTGGCTCATGGTTGAGCGCAGATAAGTCTTCGTTCGTTTGAGAGAGGAAAATGAACGCTCACAAGCTGCACTACTAACAGCAATAGTTAACGCTATGTCTAGTAACCGTAACAACTCTGGAAAGGCTGCCTTCAGTGGTCTTAGTTTGTCAATAACGTCATGAATATCTTCCATGTGTTGATTTCTGAGAACTTTCTTCGCCTGCATCAACTCAATTCGCACATCTTCCTCCGAAATTTTGTAATTTACAAGCATAGACTTGATCGTGGCAAAGTCTAAAAATTCTTAGACTTGGGAGAGCAAGCTGAAATTCCTTTCATGCACAACTTTGATTCGTTATTAAAACGCTTGTTTAATTCATCTATCATGCAATCAAGTACACGATAATAGATGCTAACGCAGTATTGATCTTCAGTTGAATGCTCTTCCCGATGTCCAACGGTAGTAGTGAGTAAGGCATCACACAGTTTAGCAGGTAATTTGTGCTTTCTTTTTCGTGGTAAACTGCTTATTTCGATGTCGTGATCATCTGCAACCGTTAGAGCTTCATTCCAAATTTCTTTCCACTGTTTCTCTGATCTGTAAGTCTGAAGAGTTTCAATGGTTGCATCAATCAATGACATTGCAGCACTAAAATCAGGGTCAGGATCCTGAAGTGTCTTTGACAAACCGTTCGTCATACTGAAAAGATGCTCGAACGTCACTAAGCATAATACGAATTTAAATTCAAATATCTGAAGAAAAAGTCCTTTTGCCTCTATTGCTCGACCTCGCTGCACACCATCAGAAATGGATCCAAGAGTAGTTAATAGGGCTCCAAAAGTCTCTTTGAAAGTCTTAATCGCCTCAAAACGACATGCCCAATGTGTTTCAATTAGGCGTTTGAGCTGTCGTGGCTGTTTCTCTTGTCTTTGTTCCGCTTGAACTTTCTCGAACAGGGCATTAAACTTCTCAGAGGATAGGAATAAATACACTGCTTCCAATAACGAAAAGAAGTCCTGTGCTATAGGTACACCCTTTATGGAGTCGACAAGAACAAGGTTCAAGCGATGTGCACAGCAATGAATATATAGGGCCATTAGAGCAGATACTCTAAATCGCGCCTGGACGCCTGAACACCTGCCACTCTTAACAGATGCTCCGTCGTAACACTGACCACACAGTTTTCTGGAAATAGGTTGCAGCTCTGAATCACATTACAAATATACTTATAGAGTGATTCTGTATCCATTTGTTTTGCAAAGGTATATCCAACAAAACGTTCATAAACGCTGCTATTGTTAACATAGCGTAAGACAATTGAAAGTTGCTCCTTCCGACTGATATCTTTGGTTTCATCTGCGAACAACGAGTAAATACCGGCCTTTTGTACCTCATTGGATATAGTCTGCAAAACCATATCGCCCATTACACCCAGAAGCTCGTTTTGAGTTTCAGGTGAAGTGTACTTTGCATTCTGTGGACCTTCTTTGATACGTTTCCCCACTATCTGATCATGATTACCAATAAAAGTCAGTAATGATCGAAAATTTCCAGGATTCAAATACTCTCCGGTCTCATCATGTCCCCTCAGTGCTATTTCTTGCCTTGAGCATAGAAGGATGATCTCCGCAATGGTTTTGACATAGTGACGATTTTCCTTTATCATACTTTTTCCGATTTTGTCTAGACTACGAGTTATTGTTGTTCCATGCTGAATGTTGACCTTGTATTCTTCCCAAGTATGGACAGCCTCCACATGTGCCATACTCTTTCTGTGCTCAATCAATCTTCCTTTCTGACCAGTAGCATGTTTCCAGTCCCTAAAACCAACTTGTGTGAAAGGTGCATCTGGCCGATTCAAGCAACTGGAAAACCATCGACATGGAAAGCAATAGGCTGCATCTCGGTTAACAGAATATTCAAGCCAAGAGTAGGTCTTATACCAATCTGGATTAAATGAGCGGAGTTTTTCTCCAAACTTAGTTGTAGAGAATATAATACGAGGTTGCTTTGGTATATCAGATAAGTACAGCGCAATATCTATAGTGATACATGTTTGAAATGTAAAGAGGCATATAATTAATATGTACATAGAGGGTTTCTATGATATCTCACCTTGACATTCCTCAGTTGTATCTGTGGGGATAGTGCCGCTCTCAAACCTTCGCTCTGCACTGCTCGCTGTTGGCGAATCTTGTAACTCTGCTTGACTATTCATACATTCGTCTTCACTGGATGAAGTTATTTCAGTTTGATCAACTCATAGTTGTGACTCAGTCAACTGAATTTCTTTCTCTGATGTCCTTGAGCATTCCTTATTCTCGTTCTCCTTGGGTAGAGGCTCTGTACTCCATAAACTAGTCAAGGTAATCCTCTTGGCCATTTGGATGATCTAGTTGTAATTACTAAAGGGAATGTAAACTAAGCGATCCTGAATATCCGAACATACCCACTGGCCCCAGTTCCTATCCCATTACATAGTTGTCAATCTTTAGCGAGCTTCGATTATTGAAACTTTTGGACTTGTTCCAACGAGTCCGATAATCAAGGTTGCACTTATTTGAAATTAACAAAAAAGCACTCGAAAATATCAGTCTAGTGAGATTTTACAAAGCTATGGTTGAACAATAATAGGCAGTAATGTAGCTGTATCCATTAGAAAAGAATATATTTGGACTCCCTCTTTAGGATGGATAAGCCCTTGCAGCAGCCCCTAAGATTGAAATAGTGAGGTCGTGGGCCCCCCCCTTGGCTACGCCACTGCTGCTAAGCCAATATAGATGTTAGATGGTTGAAATTTGAATCACAGGTATTCACAGGTACTTAAGCACCAAGCTGTCGCGCATCGACTTAACAGTGAAGCGCGTTAGTTTTAGATAAATACGAAATGGCTGTAGTTGGTGAATGGAGAAAGGAAAACAACAAATCATCGTGTATTTCGCATTGTTGGCAGTATTTGTATTACGATCATTTGTATGTATATTTTCTGTCATCTGTTACCTACGAATTTGGCTGATCTAATATTACACGCAAGCTTCGCTTTCTTGAGCTGCCTTGGCTCGCGAACACTTCGGGTGCTCTTGTATTCTCATTGATATCTGGGGTCGTTCAAACGTTACGTAATAGATCAATACATTTTGACACCTATCTCAGATAGTTTTTGAGATCTCGCTTAGAACTTGTTCCTAGATTTATCACAAATTATAAAAATAGATTTAAAAGATTCAGCTAGCTATATGACCAGGGTGTTTTATCAAGATAAAAGCAATAACCCTCCAGGGGATGACAACCACAGCTTATTTGAAGCTATTTTTGTGTTGTATTTTAATATCATTTTAGTAATAACATTTTGTAACGGCAATCCATACAGAATAATGTTTAATGAATTTCACCTCATGGCAATGGCGGATTACCCCTAAGGAAAAAACTAAATCGTAGAAACAATGTGTAACATAGAAACACATTACTAGATTTCATATACAATATCAAGAGTCAATGCATCACACAATTATATAATTATTGTACACTTAGTAATACTCAATAGGGAAAATATAACGTACAGATTATAAACTAATAATAAACTAATTCAGGATTATAAAGGTTTATCAATTAATATCAGGAGTATCCATATTAGACTGAGATTTATTCTCTTCTAACACACCTTTGCGTTGTTTCAAAAATTTGTTCTCATTCTTCAGATCCTCAACATCACAATTCAACTGAGCATTATCACTCTCTAGATTAATAATTTGGTGTTTCATCAAAATGTCCTTTGGCTCTGTATTTCGAAGCCCTTTAGGGATAATTATAGCCTCATATCCAGGGTGTGGGTACTTAAATATGTAGTAGACAGGAGGGAGTCCTGTAATGCTTGCTGATGTCGTAACAGTGACTAACACGAGCACACAAATTACTGCATGTTTTGCATTGAAATCCTCAATCAAAAAGAGAAATAGAAAAAGCACGAAGGTAGATATCGACATGGTGTACATGGTCCAAGTAATTGTATCCCAGTAACGTAGATCCTTCTTTTTAATATCTCTAAGAAAGTATGCCATTACCAAACCGATTACTATTATCATAATTTTGTATATGATTAGGAAAACAATGAATATTGAGGTTGCAGTTTCTTGTTGTGTAGACATTCCACACTGTAATACACGGATATATGGCTCATTGTCTATGCCAGTAGGTAGAACTTCAGATTTTACAACTAGAAAACTCACTGACCCCCAGATTATCACGAGAATAATATCAACACAGATGAAGAACACTGGCAAACAATTTGAGATTAGAAACAGAATCTTTAGATAGTGTTTTAGTGAATTCTTAATTGCATACAAATATATAGTACTAGCTTTCCCAATCATCCCACCAAATATGAGGCTGGACCCAAGTAACGCGAAAATCACAGGTAACATGCACAGAAATTTACAGCCTGATGTTCCACACATTTCTGTGGTAAATGATTCGAAGCTGCTGCTCATGAGTAACGGGTTTTCGTGTCCTACAAATCTATCAGTAAATACATACAGTACTCCAGCTATCAACAAGAAATAGTTCCCTGCTAAGATGATACAAGTGATAATGGGTGATGATTCATAAATGGATTCCAGTTTTTCCCATTTCCCTACTAATATCACTATTATAAGGAATGTGACATATGCACCTATACAGAGTGATAGCAGGAATACTAAGGCAACGATTGCTCCTGATGTATACATGTTATTTATCCCGTCTGTAGCTGTTTCTTTGTTCCAATAAGTAAACGTCTCATCCAAACTACACATGATGCTATTTATACTATCCTCTGTGAAATCGTCAAAGTATGGAATGTTCTCACAATCTCCTCGATAGACAAGATTCCCATCTACAAATTCCAGTATTTGCACCTGAGGATAGAATCTTTCATGACCACTGAACCTAACATTGCCAGTCCAACCGATAAAGTTTTGATACAACATACCATTGTATACAGCACTCGAGAATTCACTGTTCTTACTGAATATGTTAGTGTCTTCAAGATTCTGTTTTTGTGAAATTTCGGTAAGATTAAAACCTTTATCTGAAGCGTTTTGCATAGCGAGAGCTAATGTCCAAATGGAATCGTACACATACGCGTCATAAACATCAAATTCCCTGTCAAACCTAACGGTATCATTATTTATTCGTTCAAGAATGAGCTCTTTGTACTCTTGGAATAGTTCAGCTGTCGTTCTGTTTGCAATGGTTACTTGGTTGTTGTTTGTTTGTCCCATAAAGTGCTTTTTGCTGTGTGTCGCTAAGAAGCCCAAAGCTCCGTTAGAAGCTGTTGCTATTTGTTCTGCGGTGCAACCAACTTCTTCTAACACACCTTGTTTGTCATGCCACTGATCTGTAAACCAACCAAGGAATAACCATGTAGCGATATTTGGCAGTAGATATTTCTCCTTTTGTTTGTAGAGATAACAGAATAATTTTATTGCAGCATCTTCATACATGTTGGCTATGATTATTCTGTATCCTCTGAGGTTATTTGCTAAAATACTCACTTGTTGTTCCAATGGTACTGTCCCATCTAGAGTGATGTCTTCCACCTTATAATCTACATTCAATAGGCTCAATACATTTTCCATGTGATGAGAGCTCGATACGAATGTCGGGTCTTGTTCATTTATGATGGCAACACGTTTCCAGTTGTTTTGCTGTAAGAATCTTGCACGAGCATGAACTACTTTCAAATCAGATGGTACTCCTCTAACGAATCTCGGGTACATCACGTTATTGCCTAGATTTGGGGCTGTTGATGCAAAAGTTATTTGTGCAAGTCCATACCGATAAGAAATTACAGCCACTTGACTTGTGGCAACAGAGCATCCTGCTCCGAGCACAGCCAGATATGTTTGATTCTGATTCTTACCCAGAGCGTCTATGAATTGTTTGAGAGCGATACCTCCATCACATTGTGTATTCTTCCAGTCTATTACGATTTGATAATCATTGAGAAGGTTTGTATTCTCATTGATATGTTTGAGAGCTAGTTCAGCAGTGTATGTTACGAACGGCCCTGTCCATCCATCCCCACTTCTTGGATATAATCCTAAGACATCTAATCTTCGTTTACAGATTGTTACCTGCAGGTAGATACAGAGTAATAGAACAACTGATATGATTTGTATCTTCATAGTTAAGTAAGTTTAGTATTAGTATTGTATTTATACTATTTGTTCGATTACTTGTTTTATTTGACTGCTGCTTACTTTCAATATCCCGTAGAGGATTTGCATATTATAAATATGTGAGTACTCCTACAGTGAAAAGTGTTTATAGGTATGTATAATGATATCACACCCAATTTCTTTGCTCTAGGATATTTACAAGCTGAGATTTATAGAGTTGTATGCTTGTCGCTACACACATTAGTAGAGATATAGTGAATACAGCTGTGAACAATCCATATTATCACTATATCCAATAACTATAGTGATCAATTACCTTTAGACACGTTCGTTCATTCATGTTTGGTAACTCTGTATTTACGTATTGTATGTACTGGAGTAGGTAATTTTTTGAAATTCTAAATCTAATTAGCAAAATATTACCTCTCTAATATTACTAATGCAAGTGTAAATTTAACAGATTAGAAATATGCTAACTATAACCAGTATACATAAAATTAACTTTGTATACCTGATTACCTGGCATAATCCATGTCTAACATTATTAACAAATTCCTTGTATTCTGATTATAATTCCTGATTTCCAGCATAATACGTATTGATAAGAGAAATTCCGAACAGGGATTATCCAAGCGAGCGAGAATCGAAACCGAGGTATCTAGATAAAATTTAAATTGGTACTACTTCTTCAATTACACAGATGCATTATTTAGTATATTAATAATTTCTGTTAATTAATTTGCTATTTAGCAATTAGGGATTGGAAAACATTTGATAACGATACCTTACTCTGTAATAAAATGTTCTCTTAAAGTATCCTCTATTGGTGACATATATAATGTTTAATTTACAACTATACAGATGCAAAATATGCAAATCCCAATAAAGCTACAAACAACCTAGTTAAGCGGACCCATTAAACGGAATTAAGCACAAGTTAGTAGTCACCAGATTAACACTATTGACATATACATAGTGTACTATCTGGATAGGTTCTTCGATTAAGTGTCGACAACGGTATTAAGTTACCTATACAGATGGATCTAACAATAACAAATAACTAATCCAGCAGCGGCTTACCTGGCCGTAGTGGTATAGTGGTATAGTGTTAAAAGAATTAATGCGTATTGTCTCCATATTAATTAATGCTACTACTGATCACCAAATATCTTCAGGTGGAACATTCCACGAGTATGAAGTAACTGAAGTTAGCCTAGTATTCTTCTAGGTTCACTTCAGTCAATGTTTGACTCACTTTCACTCAAGGGACAATCTAGGAGAGCTGGACGCTCCTCTAGGTACATTATTTTTGATGACTTTATATTTTAGAGCGAGAAAATCGAGGATCTTTCTCTATACTATAATAGTTACTAATTCACTGATCTAGGCAAATGAAAATTCGAGGTGAGGAGAGCAAAAATGTGTTATGTTTCCAAATTTATACCGTCAGTAGGGGATTATTATTCTTGAGTATCATGATAGCCAATACAGCTTGATATTGTATTTAACTTAAATTTGCTCAGATCCAGAAGCCAAAAATCAGTCGGAGTCAGGTGCTTTGCGTTATCTACACAGGAAATATCAAAATGAGTACAACAAAAGTCAAAATACTATCATACTTTAATGATTCAGAAAATGTTCATAATACTGATAATAAATATGCATAATCATCAGCACTTAACACATTTTTGCTAAAACAACATGAAACGTATCTGTATTATTGGTGGTATATATGAAATATAGAATTGTTAAGAAGTAGTACTCAAGTAGTTAGGATGGAAAACCACAGTTCAAATACATCCGAAGATCTAAGGACAGATTACTTAAAATGGAAAGATTCGGAATCCTGAGATACGTGAGATCTCCCCCAAATTTTTCGTCAACAGAAATAAAATTCCCACTGCTATCCCATAAAGTCGAACAAGATTCTAAGGAAGGCTAGACCTGAATTCATGAGACAGTCGACAAGTTCGTGAGTCGGCTAGAATTTGCATGGCTAACATGAGTAAGGGAAATATCAAATGGAATTTGTCGGGTTAAATATTGATATAATCGGTTGGTAATCAGTATAATCTATAATAAACTTTTATCGCTTACTAATGTTAAATAACAGGAATCCTGTTCTAATTTTCCTATAATGCTACGTAACTTAAATTTGTTTTGGTTATCACATTTAGTAATATAGTAATCTGTATTACAAATTAATAGACTTTCTTAAGACATTAGAGGAAAATAAGTAGATTCAATGGGCTATTTGCATCTTTGTTAATATTTCATATAATTGCTAAAAGAATGATATAATAGTGAAATTGTTATGTGTGTATGTATATATGCTGCCTTATATATATGCAATGGTATATACGAGTAAGAAGAATTTGTAGAAAGGATGTCTAACAATTCATATATTGGAGGTCATCACTATGGGATCAACCTTATATGTATAGAATTCTACATGTCTCAGGCGTTAGGACTAATCTACACTATATTATGCATCTTCTGGTTACCTTACGTCATAGCTAGCATATTCTCACAAATACGAAACAAAAGAAGTCTTGTCACGTTAATGCATATAGATAGTAGTTGTGATTATACAAATCGTCTATTCATGCTCAAAGAATCTATATTCCGGTATGTATTATTCCTTGTATTTCTTTGCTTGGAGCTCTTCTACTGCATGAACATGAATATATATGAAGTAATATTTTATTTCAACACGTTAAGAGATATTCTGATCCCTATTGGGCCAAACTGCTTCGTACATTCGAGCACAGTAATCGGCATTTCATATGACAGTAGATTCGTTAGCATTCTTCAAAATGTGTCCATCTTGTTCGGGTATTTTTCCTTTTCTATGATGGTTTGGCTATTTGGTGCTTCTCTTCTTCATTTGAGTTTTGCTGCTAGAAATTTGCTGAGAGTGAAAGTAGTTATTTGTTTCATTTTGTTAGGAATAGTTATTAATCTTATCGTGTTAGTAACTGAGCTTATCCCATATACTAAGATGTTCGGAACTATTGCCCATAGCTATATAGATCAAATTAGTATCTTTATTGTGCTCTACATTGCTAAGAAGAGATTCTTTCCTGCCATGAATAGTCGTGTTATAGATGCATATCATCTCCATAATACTAATGTGTATCTACATCAGAAAAGATTGTTCCAACAGTATAAGGTACTAGTCTTTGGCCTCTTATTCACAATTGAAGTGTATATTTTGAGCGATATTTTCTTGTTCAACTTGTTTGTCGTATTTCAATCAATCTCTAGAAATCTTTGTTGGTTTTATGTCACATATCATCTCCCTATGCTCGCTTTATCAGATTCTACAAAGGATTTTCTGAATCAAATCAGCTTTTACTGTTTAATATTGTGTAACTTGATTAATCTTAGTATATTTTGTATTTTCATAGTTGTAAATTTAAACATTATGTATGCCACCGCCAAGAGAAGGTTTTATGACAGAGAAAGGTATCGTTATCAAATGTTTTCCAACCCCTTATTGTCTTGATTGGAAGTACCTTGGAGAACACAGACAAATAATTTCAGTTTCTACTGTATGTGTCTATTTACTATATATGGTATTGTGTGTATATACTTCGAATTGGTAGGTGCAAATTGTAATGTTAATTAAAAGCATTAAATTTGTAACTATCAACTGTAAGGCCATGTAAAGTAATACTCTACTTGTTTCTCATATCCGCCCGTCCCAAATTTGCCCCCTGTCAGCAGTGCTGCCAAGTCTCCGTAAATTTACGTAGACTATGTAAATTTGACTGCTATCTACGTATCTACGTGTGATACTTTTTGTTATCGATGAAGGTCAATTTTCAAATTTCCTCAACGTTTGTACCTACCTCGGAAATGTACGAGATATTTCTCAAAGTATGTACGACCATTTAAAATAGTACTTTGATAGTTTGTTGCATACTGATAGTGATTATGGCTTATTGTTTACAAACGCGAAAGCGTCCATATATCTACATTTATTTGATTGTTACTAATAAAAACTTGTTAACTAATGGCATATGTAAAAGCAAATTAAGGCCTGTTGGGGATCATTAAGGGATTTTAAAATGCTTCGTAAAAATTTGGTTTCTACGTAAATTTTCGGTCAATCTCCGACCATCCAATGATTTGACTTAAGATCCAGGGGAAAAATGACTAAATCCAGGAAAATATTGAGGGAAAATTCATATTACGTTTTTGCTTATAAAATTATAAATCTAGGTATATTCCTCAATTCCAATATATGAAATGCAAATATAAATTTTTGCAAAACACATTACAACTGAAACTGTCTCATTTTGGATCTAAAATTCGTTAGTCATTGCTAACCCGTTTAATTGGTCATTTCTGTTATTAGGAATATCATAACACTTATAACTTCGTACTCTTCCACTGAGATACTAAACTACAATTTTCTCTTTATCTGTCATTGATAAATTTTTGCTAATTAGCACATTGCCAAAAGGCTCGAAACATATTGACAAATGATAGTGTGTATTGTTAATATTAATAACATATTTATTCGGTGCAAATGAACTATTTAATATGTCGCTAGTAATAAATACAGTATCTATAAAATTACATATGTATACAAGTAGACACATAAAGTAGCTGGAATTGATTATTTGTGTCCACGTGAGGTACTTCTAATCAAGACAATAAGGGGTTAGAAAACATTTGATAACGATACCTTTCTCTGTCATAAAACCTTCTCTTAAAGAATCCTTTGGCGGTAACATATATAATGTTTAAGTTTACAACTATACAAATACAAAACACAATAATCTCAATCAAGTTAACAAATAGGATAAAGTTTTTGCTGATTTGACTAAGAGTATTCTTCATAGATGCTGACAATGTGAGCATACGGGGATGAATGGTCACATGAAACCAACAAAGATTATAATAAATAGAATTAGATATCTCATTAAAGTTGACAAAATTCTTCAGAATATACACTTCAATTGTGAACAAGAAAACAAAGACAAGCACTTTATACTGTTTGAACAATCTTTTCTGTTGTAGATACACATTAGTATTATGGAGATGATATGCATCTATAACACGACTATTCATGGCAGGAAAGAATCTCTTCTTAGCAATGTAGAGTATAATAAAGATACTGATTTGATCCAAAAAGGTATCTGCCAATATACCGAATATTCTAGTATACGGAATATAGGCAAATATCACCACGATAAGATTAATAACTATTCCTAACAAGATGAAGCGAATAATTACTTTCACTCTCAGCTTATTTCTGGCGGCAAAACTCAAATGGAGAAGAGAAGCACCAAATAGCCAAATCATCATGAATAACGAAAACCTCCCGAATATGTTGGATGAATGCAAAAGAATACTAACAAATCTACTGCCATATGAAATGCCAATGGCTGTGCTCGAATCTAGGGAGCAGTTTGGACCAAACGGGATCATGATATCTTTAAATGAGGTAGTGAAATATTTAATTCCAAGTATACTGATATGCATACAGTAGATCAGCTCAAAACAAAGGAATACAAGAAAGATAACATACCGGAATATAGATTCCTTTTGCAAGAAGAGACGATTTGTATAATCACGACTACTATCTAGATGCATTAAAGTAATAAGTCTTCTTTTATTTCTAATTTGTGAATATATGCTAGCTATGACGTAAGGTAACCACAAGATGCATAATATAGTGTAGATTAGTCCTAAACCCTGAAAGGTGTAGGACTCTATCCTCGCAAGATATCTCAGATAGTAATGAACTCCAATATATGGATTGTTACACATTTCCTTCTACTATATTTCTTTTCAATGGTACATTAATTTCATATATATATATATATACAACTCATGTAGGTATTTATATGTCTATGCATTTAATATTTAAATCATTAGGGATAAACAATTTCTGAGTATTTTCCTGGTTTTGTACTCAGCTGATATTTCCATTCTATGCAATTATTAATTTACCTATATGGATTAGCATAGTGCTAGGGTGTAGGATTTCCATAATAACAGCAAAACTTGTCAATTTGGAATATATGCTCAAAGAAATAGTGTATGTCTCCATTTACAACTACATGCAGTTATTATAAATTCATTTTACTGAGCATTCTTCATTTTAAGATACACAAAGTTGTATTCTGATTTCTGACTCATAAATACTAATAAGAATATACAATTATACATTATGAACATACGAATAATCCTATAAATATATATACAGGCAGCCCTTGCCGTTCACTTTTTCGATAATTCGCGGAAAATATTTTGTGTCTCATTTTACCGTTCGCGATGTATTCCCTCGATTATTCGGGGTTTTGTTACGAGTTATGTCTGTTTGATAGAATATAGCAATTTGTATATTTCGTATGCATTACTATGACGAAAATGTCTCTCGATAAACAGCCCACTTACATTGGACATTTATCTAATTCAACATATCTAGTGTTTTTGTGGCATTTTGATCACTTGAAAACAGAAACTTCTATTATAAAAAATAAGCAAGATTACCCTCTTCAGCTCACACAAGTAATATTTTTAACTCAGGAATACAACTAACCTCTTTAAACTCATAATTATTGCTTAATTATTGATTCCGATCGTTTTAGTATATATAATTTCAAAACAAAGTAACTGTTTCATTCTGGATCATATAGCCTAATATAACCTTTGGTAGTTGATCGAACTATCTCAAAGTCCTTAGTCATTGCTAACCCGTTTAATTGGTCATTTCTGTTATTAGGAATATCATAACACTTATAACATCGTACTCTTCCACCAAAATGCCAAACTGCAATTTTCTCTTTATCTGTCATTGAAAAATTTCTGCCAATTAGCACATCGCTAAAAGGATCTAAACATATTGACAAATGATAGTCGTTTTCGAAGAAATGTTTGTTGAATTTCACTGTTTGCATAAGTTCCTTACTAGAAATAGAATAAACCAGAATTGTGATATTGCCTCTTGTTGAGTATTTATGATATTTTGTACTCATAATAACCATACTATCATCTTGGATTTTCATAGCCATAGGAGAGCTTCTTTTCTGGGCTATACTGATATAACCAATTTTATCAAAATCTTGTGTGTGTATATGAATCTGAGGCTTTGTGTATGAACAATACGCATAAATATGATCATCTTTATCACAACAGAAACAGTTATTCAATCCAATAGAATCAATATTCTTCACATTATAATCATTAACTCGAGTTGTTCCATAATGTGAATGATTTGTGAGCAACATATCATAAGATATATAGATATTTCCTGAAGAATATACAGTGTTAGGAAATGAAAAATATGTAACTAAGTCTCCGTTTAAGGTGTATATCATAATAGGGTAGAAGATAGAGTTACTAGTGTGTAGATTAGTGCTTATAGCTATTAATGGTTCATTAGAATGAAGGCAGAATGCATGAATGTTGGTGGAAATTCGAAATTCTATGAACTTGTTATTAGTAAAAGAGTATAACTCTTCGTTTGTATAACTCTTTTCGCACTGTTTGTCATCTGTATTCTCTTCCATTTCATCGTCAGTTGTACTTTTCTGCATTTCGATTCACAAACTGTCGACTATTAAAGAAATAACTAGAAATTATTCAATACTATGTTGCTTCGCGATGTGAACACATGCATGACCAGTGGCGGTCCCAGAGGGGCAAACGGGACATTTGCCTCGGATTTGCAAATCTCGCTCCCAGGTATGTCAAATCCTGTGACCGCACCTGTGTATGATAACCATTTAGTGGTTGTTACTTTTTAGTCCCTGACCATAGGCCCGCAATTAAAACCATATCACTACTTTAATCAGTCACAATTTTTCTGTGTATCGTGTATGTTATATTATTGACTCAGAGAATAGGTCATGACTGTTTAATTTTCATATGTCGTAACAAGAGTGCGTGGAGATACATATATACATAAGTACACAAACAATTTTGGTTAATTAGTGTATTTTGAATTGTGTCCGTACCGTTTGCACTTTACATTGCTAAAGTAACGAAAATCTCCTTTTACAATACAAATGATTGTGGCTAATTCTATAAGGATAAACTGTTTGGAGCAAGTATACAATTACTACACATATTTAATATTACTGAGCGATAATCCTAGTTCAGCCCCGAAGCAGGCACAATTGAATTGGTCTGGCTATCTTCTATATTGTTAATGCTAAACCTGGGAAAGCCGGTCCAGTTCCCCCCATACTCACTATACTAACCTATCCAAAGTTGGTCCTGTTGAAACCTGAACCGATCCGCCTCCTATGGCTCTGCCTACTTACAGAGCGCATGAGCTTAAATTACTGAGATTTTAAACAAAAGCTTTGAGAGTATATTAAACTTAGATTGCGCATACAAACTTAGGAATGTAGATAATATGAACGTCGCTGATCGCACATTACAGCTATAATTACAAAGGATTACTATGTCATAGCACAACTTTATCTATTCATATCTCATTAGTCCGCTATATAGCTATCTCAAATGAGGAAACATATTTTAACAGAAGAACATGTAGAGGAAAACACAGCTAAGAAACAGAAAATAGGGAATGGTGCTAGCGCAGCTTTCCTTCATGACAAATATATATATTCGTTCAAAAAGGATAATTTCGGTGAATTCACTACTCCTACTACGTTCATAGAAGCTCTCTGTCTTCATCCAACAAAAGATATTATTGCTTTATTTTTTAGAAAAAAATATTTTGGTATTATATCTTGTATAATTATGGTCTATACCTTGGAGGGTGATTTGGTTACTCATTGTACGTTACCCGGTCTCACATCAACCATGGTTTCACAGAATATCTATCTATCAGATTATGTTTTAGTCACAACTCATTTACACAATCAAATAACTAGATGCAATGATTACAATGTAAAGAATGTTCATTTATTTGGAAATAATTGTCGTTTTGACTGTGATAAGAATGATAATATTTACTTGTATAGTAGTTTATATGGAATATCACCAGAACATCCTCAAATTAACATATATACACAAGATTTCGAGTATATTGGAGAGTTTAGTGTTTCAAAGAGATTATGTCATCAACTTCTTGCATTTAGAATTCAGGGAGATGCAATGGTTATCTTGAATTCAGATATTTATTCAAGTCATTCAGTGAACAAACTATTTCATAGTTCATATTCCAGAAATGATGGTAACTTTACAATTCTACGATTTTCACTTTCAAATAAACAACTTCTTCAAACTGTGGAATTCAATAAATATTTCTTCCCATACGAATCTAGAATTTCATTGCTTTTTGATTGTCTAGGCAATGTGCTTATTGGCAGTTTAGCTTCTAAGGAGTTTGCTGTTTGGTACCTCGGTAATAGAGGAATTCGCTACTACAGAAGTAATGATCATTCTATTCAAGAAAATTCTAAACTAGGATGGCTAGTGGCCGTGAGTAGAAACTTTCAGATGATTCAAGCATGTGGATATGGATATATTAGGGTATTTGAGCCAAATACATGCTTTTGAGGATGAAATAGCATGAAGTCCTACAAATAATTTCTTTACATTTATATTTCATTGTGTGAGGATTGTGACAATAATTTCCTGTCTACTCTCGTCTTTTTGAATTCGTCATTAGTTTACTTATTTAGCATTGAATGGAGAAAAGTAGCGATTTTTTCCTAAATGTATTGGGCTGGGCTAAGGCTCCAGCTCCGCCCTGGAAATTTTGAGCGCAGTGTTTATATGTAGCGTTTGTTATTCCATAAGTTATAAAAGTTGTATAATCTCAGATTACAACTATATTCCTATCTTAGTATTGTAGTACCGATATATATTTGGGTATCAGTATATCATATATGCAACATTCAAGCGAAAAATGGCATGGCATGGTCCGTACCGCGCTGCTTCCATAAGTTTTATGTTACCTAGGGAAACTACTGTTGTTTCCATAAAAACAGCTAACACTCCGGAGACAAGTATATTATTGAAATCTAATTAAATAAGATAATAAGGGTGCGTTTAATGATATTAAGATTGAATATAGCATACCGCATAAATAGACAATAATACAATGTAATTGATGTAGCAATAGTTCAAGTGATAGGGTAGCAGTTACGTCACATTACTATTTCATATACTCCCATATCAGTATACCTCCATCAACACTGACGCTGACAATGTATTTCTGTTGAGGGCACAATACCAACTTGCTAACTTCTCCACTATGTCCTATACCATATCCCACAAGTTCTCCTTCCATGTATTTCCATACTTTGATAACTCTGTCATCTCCCCCAGTAACGAAGTACTCTCCATTATGTGACACGTCTAGTGTATTGATAGCTGAGGATTTAGATCCATCTATCTCTCGTACCTGACTACCATCGAATACCTCCCAGTAGGAGACCTTACGATCTGTTCCTGATGTTATTATCTGACACTCGTTTAGTCCATAGCAAACTGCTCGGAACATTGTGTTAGCGAAGATAACCTGTTTATAAGGCACAGTTAATTGTACATTCATAGTAGTGGTTTCAGCATTTTATAATATGAGATCCATTTTATTATTTTCATAAATATCCAGTACCGGATTTACCATTAGGCTAAGCAGGCTATAGCCTTCGGGCCACTTATACAAAGGGTCATTCTTAGAGACTAAAATTTCTAAATTAGAAATTTGATATGTCATAGATAGGTTCACTTTATACATTGTTTACTTTTGAAATATGTTATATTAACCATCATGCCACTTCAGGTCAGTCATTTATTCCCACCCAATATTGACAGAGACCCCTGCACTGGAAAATATGGCACTTTCTAGTTTCTAAAATAATTGAAATTTGGGGGGGGGCACCGACCAATGTCGACCATGTTTCGGACCACTCCAGGGTAAATCCGGCCCTGTAAATATCCCCCATCACACTCACATAAAAAAGAAAGCAAATGCACTTAATGAACAAAATGTTTGTACTGGAAAAGTTGGTCACGGATAATTTGAAAAGTAGTTAGGAAGTGTGCTGTATATCCTAAAGATTATAAATTGTTGATCAATTGCATGAACTAAACAAACACAAGTACCCGCTACCCATATTTAATTATTTATAAGATAACCGTCACTATTTCATTGAAGAGTACTCATAGTAGCCTCCCTTGATTAATCGAATCACACCTCGAGAGTCTTAAAAATTAACAATAGGCTACGGGGAATAATCCCTACATGGATATTGAATTAATTACTGTTACTTAGGATAAAAACAAGTAATTATTACAAATACACAAGTGAGGTTATAATGAATTAACGCCTTACAAATATCGGAATTTCCCCCCTCAAGAAAGCTAATCTTATAATCGCTGAGTCTACTATTCGAATGCCTACAGTAAGTATGTGTACCTGATTTCTAACAAATCTTATCAGATCCCATATAATACAAGTACCATCAGCTGATGCACTAACACACTCTTTATCATTACTCTTTACTCTAATTGAAGTAAGAGGACCTTTATGTTCCTTCATAGATTCTTTCAAACTTTGAACCTTTTTATTAATCTCCCAAACTCTTACTTGTCCCTCTCCTCCTCCTGAGATTATACGTTTGGAGTCTGACGTCATAGATATAGCAGTTACGCCTTTGTTATGTGCATCCTGTATTGTGAACATAGGCTGACCTACAAACATGCAAAATTTAATGAATTGCTTAGGACCTCTGTTTCATTTCGTTACGAGCTGAATTATTTTGTAATAGGAGTATATTAAATTACTTTCAAGCTATAAGGGGTAAAGAATCACTTCGTTATGACGAGAGTTTAGTGATAGCCGATTTGATTATAAAATGTATTTGTATACTGTGGGTTATATCAGATTTATTTAATCGTAATTGCGTAACTGAGGGGTAGGGTTCAGCCCCCGTTTCACTTAAACTTGATTATCCCTATCTAGTAATTTTGTATAATTCATGGTATAGTACTGATTGGGAACATTATTACGTTTAAGTTATTTGTAACCTGAAACATTCATTTGTAGATACTTTAGGCTAAAATTAAGCATATCATATATAGGAATATTATATCTAGGACCCTAGTAAGTATTAAGAGTATAGGGAATGGCTACGAGAATATCTCCAGAAGAAATTGATAAAGAAGAATTCTTGTTTGGACTAGAGATAGCTCGCAGTGCTCTGAGAGAAAGAGTATCAGAACTGAAAGCTAATATCCACAAGATTGAAAAAGAACTGAGTGAAGAACTGAACAAACTGGAGAAGGAATTCACAAACAAACAGAGCGAATACAAAAATAAAATGTCCTCTCTCACTGCAATAAGAATTAACATAGAGGATCAGTTCAAGAGTGGAGAGTTTGAGGATCTCAAGAAATCTATCTTATCTGATACAGACAAGAAAATAGAAGCTTTAGACAGAGAGTATCCTCCTCACAGTGTGGAGCTTGTATGGAAGGAAGGAGTAGGTGATCAGTTGAAGGAGATAGGTAATGTAGTAGTGAGTGAAGGTAGGAGAGAAGTAAAGCAGAAAAAAATTAAATTAGATAATTATATAACAGAGAGTAGTCGAGTAAATGTGGAAAGGCGAGTGAAACGAACAATTGATAAAATGGCAGTAGAACAACCAGTTGCTATTCCTCCAGTTATTATTCCTCCAGTTGCTATTCCTCCAGTTATTCATGCTAGAATAACAGAATACGAATTAAGGCGTAAACCTATAATTACAGTATCTCTATTAGGATGTCAATATCCACAAGGAATAGCTTATGATTATATAGCCCATGCAGTGTATGTATTGGATAACATATCTTGTAACTTATACTGTTATTCCCTTGTTACTGAGAAAGTGAAAAAGGTCCCTTTCGCATCTTTCATGCTAGTTAACAGGAAGGAATTTTTCATACAAGGAGATTACTATAGTAGCATCATAGGCGATGGACGCATACCTTATATATCAGGACATAACAGCATCATGGGCATATCTTATATACCAGGAAATAGCCCTTTAAACCGTGAACCTAAACCAGAAGTCGTATATTTCTCACCTCAACCATACGGCATTGAGTTTCAAAACAACATATTATATATCAGTGCTAAATCTCGCAATATTGTCACTCATGATTTAATAGCTTCCATTTCTTTAAGAGATGAGTCTCAAGATAAGTACATATCTAGTTGTGATGTTTTTGGTAAGCATGGTTCACTAGAGGGTGAGATGAACACACCCACTGGGTTAGCATACTCAGATCCTAATCTGTACGTGTGTGACTCTAAGAACAATCGTATCAATGTATACTATAAGAACGATCGTATCAATGTATACTCTATTGGTGGCATAGTTAAAACTATAACACATTCATCCTTGTATCAACCTCTTGACATTAAGATACACAAGAATAGTTTATTCGTATTGAATAGCAAATACTACTTAATTCTGCAATTTGATTTAAGAGGAGACCTACTTAGTCAATTCTTATCTAGAGAGTCAAATGATTTGATGCCTTCTTTCTTCTGCATAGACTCCTCAGGTCGCCTTTTGATAACCGACAATAGAAAACCTTATGTGTACGTATTTATGAAAGATAATAGACGATATACTTTACAAACAAGTCTAGAGTTGAAACATGGAGAAGAAAGACTAGTTGAGCCTAGAGGGGTGTGTATAGACAAAAAAGGGAGAGTTATAGTTGTATGTAACTATAAGGAAGCTATGTTACAGATCTTCTAACATAACAATAGCATGTATTGTTTGAATTTACTTAGTGTCTTAACTCTTAATATTTGTCAAATTTTAGTTATTAGCTATTGAATAATATCAATGTGTAAAATGTTAGCACATTTCAGGTCATTGTTAGTTGGAAACTTGTTTCAGCACCACCGCTTGTATCAAGTTTACCTGTCCGCATGAATATTGCTATTATTTCACCATTTCCTCACACGCTTAATTAACATATTTCGAAGGTAGAGTCACTTAAATATTTCCATGAATTGGCCACTTTGTATTATGATAACAGCATAAATAATGATATAATAAGAAAGAGATGCCGCGCCGCCCGCCCGCATGCTGAGATGTACATCATGTGGAGCTGAAACAAGTTTTTCATTAACCGAGGTCTCACCTGTTTCAGGAAGAAAAGCTCTGAGCTTTCCATCTTCCCATCCAGATATAATAGCTTTACCATCAGGCTGCACCACAACAGCTAGACAGGTTAAATTAGCTAGAGTTATACGTAACAACTCGTTACCACTCAGTGTATGCCAAATATGAATATTCTCTCTACCACTAGTAACGAATAATTCGTTTCTGTTTGCTGGGAAACACACGTCTGTAACAGCAGATGATTGACTGAGTTTTAATAACTCTGGTTGGAAATCTGTTAGACTCATTTTATACATTCTACATCTATCTGTACCTATGAAACACACCTCACCACTGGGATGAAGAGATAGAGAGGTTACAGAACCCTCTACTGTAGCAGATTTTATTTTCTTGAAACTCTCTCCATTCAGTAACGCTACTGCTCCCTTCCCTGTTCCTGCTAGGAGCTCTCCACTCTCTAGTTTACACAGAGCCTCTATACCTAATGTATATGTTATGTCAAGGTGTGTGTGTATAATTTGTCAATGTTTGACAAAATCGAAATAAGATAATGACATGGATAATGTGATACGTATTACATAGTAAAAACATATTCGTTCTTCCGAATGACGTGAACGTAAAAATTGGTATATAGCAATGCCTAACCTTTTTTCACCAGTGGAACTCCTGCAATTAAACATAATGCAAACATTTGGGGTCAGGATTGAGGACCATTGTATATAGGAATAATTTGAGTGAGTTTACACATGGTGTCTAGAGTTAGTAAATGGGGCAAGCAATACTACATGTGTCTGTCAAGAGACAAGTAAACATGTTTGAATAAATTAGTAAATATTCACATACCAAGAGGATACTTGTGTTTCTGAGGGCCGTATCCATGCAATACCCTAGAGGAAGTAGTAATCTGTACGATATCACCACTAGTAGTGCCTGTGAGTAGAAATGTATCATCTAGAGAAGGTACCAGACATTTGCTCACTCTCTTTATCAATCCTAAGTCACAATCAGTTGGGTATATTTTCCTGTTATCTAGGTCCAGCTCCCATACACGTAGAGTGTGATCTCCTACCGTGAAGAAGACGTCATCTTTCTCTCTACTGAATCCTACTGTGTATGCACATCCTGCTCTCTGCATAGCTGCTGGAGCTCCACATATACTGTCCAGTCTATAACATTATTACAGTACAGTAAAAGCTGGTTATAAGAACCCTCTTGAGAGTTGTAATACACGTTCTTATATCCAGTATGCTCTTATAACCGGCATTAAATATATAGGAATATAAGAGAACCATTTTTCAGAGGATGTTGGTTGTATCCTGCACGTTCTTATAACCAATATTTATTGTATAAATAACGAATGACGGAGGGATAGGAATTGGGAACTTTCCAGTACTGTAATTTGGAACATAAAGTTTTTCTTAGAACACAACACTGTAAATAATACATCCTAAAATTCAGTTAAAAATAGTCAAAATAAGTATTTACTAACTTCTCCAAATTCCACATAACAATAGTACCATCATCTCTCCCTCCTAGTGTCGCTAGATAAAGATCGTTAGGAGAGAAGGCTAGAGCTTGTACCTTCACTTTATGTAGACTGAATCTAGCCATCATACTCTGACTACTGAAGTCCCATAAGATTACATCTGCCTTGAATCCCATGTAGGTTACCTGACCTGAATATTTAGTATATAACAACAGAATAACTAATAATATATAGAATCCAAAGAAGTCAATTAGAATTCGAAAATAACAAAAAAACTCCCGTTATATCAAAGCTCAAGGGACAGAAATAAATACTTTTGAAATCAGCGGATTTCGACATTACTGATGGAATTTATGCTATTGACACAATTACGATATATCCGTGTTCGATATAACGTTAGTTGACAATATTTATACAGCAATAACCTGAAGCTATTTTGTCTCCTTTCTTATTGACAGCTATACAAGAAACATTGTTACTGTGTCCTCTTAGAAAGCTCTGAGAATTATTAATCATATTCAATATAACGATTGTAGAGCCGAGAGCATACAACAGATGTACTCCATCAGGATGTGATATTAGGCCACCAGTAATCTTACCCTCAAATCCCATCATCCTGACTAGTTGTAGTTCATGTAATTCTTTCTTGTCTGCTATTTCTGGTGTAGCAGGGATGGGAGATTTCATAGGTTGGATGCTGTCCTCTGTTGCCACAGCCAGAGGCTCTTCTTGTACTGAAGCTGTTCCCTCTCTGGTTGCAGATCTAACTGACATTGTTCTTTATACTAATACAAAGGTAGGAATGTAAATACACGTACAAATCACTACGTAGCACGTAGCGTATTATAGTAGTCGGCACAGTAAAACAATAATATCACATACGTATATAAATCTCAATATATTTGCTGTTTGTTTGTGCGAGTTGTTGGGAAACTGGTTATAGCTACCTTGAAATTTGGCATGCGTATTCATGGTCCAACTTAAAATGAATTGGATGCCTTCCGTTGACATGAAGTCAGGACCGTAGGAGCCGGTACAGAAGGTGTGGAGTTCTCCGCACCAATAATGCTTCCTACGTCCCAAGTGTTCACAAGCGGCACAGCGCAAGCAAGTGTTGCAAACAAAATATAGATACAAAAGATAGATAAACAAAATGATGTACATACAAAAGATAAATACATAATCAAAATTCAAATCACTGAATAATTTTCTACAATTATTATGGGAGAGCTATCATGTCAATTTTCACACAGACAGAAGGCACTACTAGCTAGCTCAGAACATCTGTAGACAATTCTTATCCCGATATGATAGAATAATAATTCTATTTTTACTATCAAGTTTTATACCAGTTGGATAAGTAACATCATCCTTAATTTTATGTATCAACTCTCCTCGCTTGTTAAATATAGAAATACTATAGTCATCAGTCATAAGAATATTTCCCTCAAAATCTAAACAGAAAGCAGCCACATTTTCAACTTGACCATCTCCCCCTCTAGTAATGAGACTCTTCACAAATGCATAATCATAATCATACCAATGCAGACAAGGATTACCTTTATCTAATACGATTATGTGTGTATGTGTAACTTCTACATAACATGGTTTAGTGAAGCCAGTAAGCAAATGTTTGAGTTTAAATTCCTCGCTATAAACTTGAACTCGATTATTTTTGAAATCACATATGAAAACGTCTCCCGTAGTTTCATGTACCGAAATTCCATAAATGCTAGATTCTTTCGAATCTGGTCTGTGCCGTCTTTCAAGACGTTTTAGAAGTTGTCCTTGTAAATCGAATACTAGTACATCTTGGCATCCCTCGGATACGTAGAGATTACCTTTATGTATAGCAATACCCATTGGTTGACGTAAACTTGTAGAAATATCAAAAATATTCTTGAAATTGCATCCAGAATCGAATACCTGTATTCTATTATTTTGTTGATCACAGATATAAATGTTCCCAGATGTGTAGTCAATCGCTAGTCCCCAAGGACTCTTAAGGTGCCCCTTTTCATTCCCTTTTTCACATACACTCACAATTGGGGTTATTTTGTCAGTGTATTTGATGGATTCTTTCGTTTTCAATTTGATTGACCCAAATGTTTCTATTTGACTTAACAATTTATCATCCCATGTAAAATCTGGGAAAGATGAGCTACTAATCTGTTGAGTTGTAGATTCTATCTTTCTATCAATCTCCTCCAAAAAGTTTTTCTGTAAATATTGTAATTCAGAAGATTCAAAGTTCTTTTTATTCGCTTTATACAATTCTGTTAGTTCTTCTAGTTTTTGTTGTAACTCTTTGTTTTTTGATTTGTGAGTGTTGACTATCTCGTCTAACCCACTTAATAATTCTATTTCTCGCTTTTTAAGAGATTCTATGAGAGAATAAATTTGTGTTTTTATTTCATTTCGCAGTTTTTCAATTGTAGAATCAAAATGAGATTTATAATTTGAGCTTTCATAGAAAGATGTTGCCATCTCATAATTAAGCTAATTAAACAAACATAAACAATAAACATATTAAATCGGTAAATTTGTCACGAGGAATTTGGTAATGGAAAGTTATCAAGTAAGGAAAGCGAATCTCCCAACTTTCACTCCAGCTAATTTCCGCCAATTTGAATTAGTCATATAAATACTATAATTTTGATATGCTTTTATAACTTTGGGAAGAACATATTTTTGGTATTCTCGTATGTTTTCTCGATAACTAAGTCTATAGGACATCCCTTTATAGCCGCGATTACTTCTAAAACCTGCGAAATCTTACATGGTTCATTTCTAGATTTCACCATTTTATCACCACTCCATTTCTCCTTCTTAACAGCTGGGAATTGAGTTTTAATAAACTTGTAACTAGCGTGTGTCTGTCTAATCTCACACCAAGGAGCGTCTGTCTCTACCATCATTTTATCAAGAGGTATTCCTGATACAACTTTAATATTATCTTCAGTCTTAAGAGAACATCCATTTATTCCAATATATAGCCCCATATCTGTGAATGCTATAGCCTCATCTAGTGACCCAGTGAACGAGTGTACTACACCACCGTGACACGAGGTTATATGTTTCTTCATAACCGCGTGGAATTCATTGAAAGCATTCCTGCAATGTAGAAACAAAGGAAGACCTAATTCTATGGATAGAAGTATTTGAGGCTCAAAATGTTTGATTTGTATTTCTTTCGGACAGAAATTCAGACGATCAAAATCTAGACCAGTCTCTCCTACAGCTACTATCTTACCAGATTCTCTATTAGACATCACAAGAGCTCTGAGACTAGCTAGATAAGCAGCAGGCCCTTCTTTACAAGTTTCAAATTCTAAACAGCGTGTTGGATGACACCCTACTGTACTATACAACATATTACTTGTTGTAGCTAATTCTAAAGCTTCTCGAGATTCACTAAGGCAACCTCCTGTAATTATCATCTGAGTGATACCGGACTGTTCAGTTCGTACCAGGACTCTATCCAGGTCAGGAGGATGGTGTTTACTCTTGTAGTATACACCCTGATATACTGGGTCTGTTAAATTAACACCTATATCTACTATACCCCTTATGAGCTTGCTAGCCATATGATACGTATTATGCTATGTAATGAAGAAAATTATGATAGGACAGAATACATTCCATTGGTACAGGAGAACCTCTATAAGTGAGGGAGGTCAGGACGGTCAGTCTCCTGATAACACCCCATTCTCCATTTATATTTTCATATATGTCTTTAACCAGAAATTCTGGAGTCAATATGGATAGCCATTCCCTTCAATGACTGTTTATCAATGATATTTGATTATTATAATAGGAACTAATTATTGGTTGAAAATTTTCAATTCAAAATAGCTATAAGTACGTGTTTATTCCAAAATGAGCACAAAAATTAATTATTCCCGAAAATGTATACTGTAATAGATTTCCCCACTTATAGAAGTAAACTTCAATAGACATATAAGGTTATACTATGTTAAGTCTGTAGCAAGAATTACGGACTACAATACGCTTTACTTTACCATTTCTGTTATTAAAATATAAATGTTAAACATAAGCATTATGAACACATATCCAGCAAATAGATACAAACCATATTTTTGATTATTATACATATTACATCTTTTATGAGAACATCATAACTCTAACAAACTCTTCATAGTTGATATGTCCATCTCCATCTATATCAGCTTCTCTTATCATTGCTGCTATTTCCTCTTCAGATAGATTCTCTCCTAGAGTAGCCATTACATTTCTTAGCTCAGGAGCACTTATATATCCATTCTTGTCACTGTCAAATGCTTGAAATATTTTCCAGATCTCTTCTTCCTGTCCTATCATCATATTCTTTTTAACCTAATCAAATATAGATTACACTTCTGTCACTGGAAAATTGGTCCAAAATACCGGTAGGAAAGTGCTATAAAAGGTATTTTCAGTGACAGTTCATAACAAAGAGATAAGAATTATATTTACTGTAACGTATGATATGTAATTTACTTGCATGGCTAAGAATTCTTCAAATTCTATCTTTCCATTCTTATTCTCATCAAACTCTATAATCATGTCATGTAGTTCCTCCTCCAGGAGGTGAGATCCCATCTCCTGGGTGAAGAAAGCAGTGAGTTCTTCTATTGACAAAATACCGTCCTGGTCAGTGTCCAGGTGATCGAAGTGAATACGGAATTGATGGATATCTTCTTCTGTCAGAAATTCTGCCATAATTAATTACTACAGAAATCTATAACAATAATGTCTGATGACTTTAGTCTATTACAATTACAGAAATCTGCTTATTTTGTCCATTTCTTTCATGAGGCCATGAGGAATCAAATCAAGACAAAAAGTATCAGAAATATATTCTACAATTGGTGTTATTTTCGAGTACAAGAATAGCCGATAATTAATTACAATAATTCGGTGACAAATTACCGATTTCCAGACTGTTTTATAACTAATTTTTGAATATTATGCGCTTTTTGAAATATAGTTTGCATAGAAATTTGAATCAATTCTGTAAGGCACCGTTCAAATGTTACGTAACGCATTAACCTTAATAATAATAATTACTGATTAGAAATATAACAAAAGAGATGAGAATGAACAACCTGAATAAAATGACAAATACTAAGAAAATATATTTATTCGAAAATATATCTAGCAATGTATACATATGAAATCTAAATTATAGTTTAGACTTTGAATAAGCAGAGAATGAAGATTTCTTTGGATTTGATAGATCCTTTTGATCTTCAGAATAAGCTATAGTTGCCCAATCGAATACACCCAGTTTAATTCGTTTAAGATTATCTCTATCTAATCCCTTCTTACTACCAGCTAATCTCTCTGCTTGCTCTCTACATGTATCTAGCAATTTAGACAGAGGACAATGTGCGTGTATTATACTGTATCTATATAGAATGTAAAGAATAATTAGGTAAAAGCAATTGTATTCGAACGGAAGGGCAAATGTAGAAATTTTTGCAAAAAATCCAATTTGATATCTCTTGAATTACGGCGAACTAGGTAAATACGGCCTACTTTATTCAAACTAAAATTTGGTTCTCATTCATTATAATACAATCCCTAATCGGAATAGACGTACACTCGGATAGTACTGCCTAGACATTTTAGTTTCCCCAAGGTGTATATCTTATCAGAGTTTTACTGTACCAAATTACCGCGATTAGTACTTTAGAAATTAGTCAAAAACAGATAAGAATACTATAACGAACTTCAATGCATCTGCAGCAGAGAATGGAAAAGACAGTAAAGCAGTAGATTGTATGCTAAGAGGAATTCTCTTACGGACTAATACACGAGTCATTTCACTCCTAAAAGGTAGAGTTAACTTAGCTTCAGGCAGGCAGAAGTACCCACGATCTTCTCTCATTATTAACATATCGTGGCATAGAGCAATGAAGGTACCTGCTCCATACGCGTGTCCGTTTATAGCTGCTATCGTAGGAATAGGAAATGTAATAAGTCTGTAGTATAGAGTGCTGAGATCTTGTGTAAATTGTTGTGTTAGGTGAAAGTTTGTAGACATGTTTTCTCCTACACAGGGTCAGGTATATAATAATTCCTGAATAAGTAATAAGTAATTGAAAAGTATCCATAGAATTGGCTAACAAACATATTTTAGCAAAACGAATAATACATAAGAACTTTGTTTGGTAAATATATAATATTATAGTCACTTCCTGTTATATCGAAGCTCAAAGGACCACAATAATTACATCAATATAAGCAATATAACCAAGAGTAGGAATCGGGTTCGATGTTAAACAGTTTTAACTTTCCAGTTGCATATTGTGAATTACAGCTTTGTTAAATTATGAATGTAAAATATAGAGGAAGATTATATTTGTTTTACAGAAAGATCATTTTTCATTTGGAACTCACTTCAGGGAATGGAATTGCATTATAAGAACATTTGTAGGTTAATTCTTATCGACCAATAATGTAAGAACGTATAGTTGAAACCAAATATAAATTCCTGCTTATAATAAATCTTTGGAATTTATCGTGATACAGTCCTACTATGACGCGGAGTTCGATATAAGCGGAGTTGAGTAATATAAATTAATATTACTCAACTCCGCTTATATCGAACTAATTATTGCGGTCTTTTGAGCTTCAATGTGGCGGTAGTTGACTGTATAATTTCAGAATTCTATTTAACCGGGTATTCGATAAATCTGTGTTCGATAATCGATATAAGTAAATGGAATTGACTGTACAGTGTAGGTGTTAATAATTGCAAATAATTAACAATTAAGGGAAGGAAACTTACCGATCCAATCTAAATCTAATCCTAGAGTAAAGTACTTGTCATGCCCTAACGTAATCATAGCAGTGAAGTCTAGGTTAGCTTCTATCTCATCTAAACACTTCAATATACTCTTTACACTGTAGTAATTAAGTCTATTCTCTCCCTCGTTAAAATGTAGTATTGCTATTCTACCTCTCTCTTCTACATAGTATGGCATATCTAGTGGCTAAAATATATTAAAAATATATACAATATAAAATCAATTCCTTTTAAGGTATATATTGTATGCAACAGTCACATAAATGACATACATAGAAAAGAGAATTATATGATCCGTGATTACGTAGGTCAAGGATTTGCGGAATGCATAGAACCAATACAATAGGATCTAGTTTTTGAAAGTTACTGTGGAACTTCAATAATCCGACACTTAATGGGAGACGAACAAAATGTCGAATTATAGAGGTAGAATTGATCTTACTCGATTATCGTTGAATTGTCGGATTCCGGAATAGCGAGGTTCCGGATTATTGACGTTGTTTTCTATACAAAGTACGTGAACAGAAATCATGTTGGCTTAGGGAAATTCCGCATTACAGAGGTGTCAGATTACGGAGGTTCCACCGTACATGTATAGAACAAGGGAATCCTGTCATAATTTCATGTGAGACCAAATCAATTACTTTTCTACTAATCACACACTTTTATTGATAATAACAAATATAGCATACACAACTAAAAAGAGCAACAATAATATACAACACCTCATCAAGGGTAACACAAGAGGGTATATTTACTTATGTATATTATTCAAGGATATAGTCATACATCAAATAGCCATTATCTTCACTACTGTAAGTCTGGTCCTTATGGTTACCTTGACATATGCTAACTGTATCAGGTGGCATCATTTCATCATCCCAGTACTTATCTGCATCCAATAGTTGAATCCTGAATTCTAGCCAATCTTCCTTGCCGAATTCCAGCCATTCATTCCAGTCGGGATTCAGAGTTTCGTTTATGGTTATAGTTTTGCGAGTATTTTTATGTAACCGTGTATCGTATGCATCTACTACCACATATGGATCTGGTAAGTTAAATGGTCCGTCAGTGTCCCTTAATTCTCTCGCATACTTCACATAGATCTTTAACTTTCCGTTTACTGGCGAGAATGTTTGTCCATCTTTGGTAGAGTTTTGAGGTATTTTAATTCCTTCAGTTTCATCTTTCCCAATTGAAGCAGTAGTAACACTGATACCAACTATCATCATAGTTAGTATTAATACTTTTGCGATCATAGTTACCTTGAGTCTGAGTTTGGTATTATTCTTTATGAAGATATAAATTGAAACATTCTTATATACTTGAACACGACAAATTACAAAAAGTCCGCTTTCCCATCATATCCCAATACTGTTACATGCTTCTGAAATATATCCATAAGTATTTCCATTACTATCACAGTAAAAGCAGAGTGCAAGTCATAACACAATCAAATATAATTTATCATTTCTTACATAAACTTACAGTTGTCGAGTGTAAGCTATCGTGTCGTATGGTATTTTGTCATAATTATTTTTGTATGTTAAAGCTAGGGTTGTTCAGTTATAATTATTAACCTTACTTGTTGTTTCCTTCAAACCTGTGCTCCAATTAGTTATGATCTAGTCATGTATTGTACTTTACTCTCATATTAAGATCCTAATCAAGATCCATTTACGTATTGAGGGTCGTTTATTACCCGAATTATCTTACACTTCTGATAAAATTGTGCAATTTTTAAGCAATAGGAGATGACATAATCTGATTGCACTAACACAGATTAATCAACTTGCTCTTACTTTGATAGAAAAAGTGCCTGCTCTATAAGTATTTCAAATTCTATCAAAGTAAGAGCAAGTTGATTAATCTGTGTTAGTGCAATCAGATTATGTCATCTCCTATTGCTTAAAAATTGCACAATTTTATCAGAAGTGTAAGATAATTCGGGTAATAAACGACCCTCAATACGTAAATGGATCTTGATTAGGATCTTAATATGAGAGTAAAGTACAATACATGACTAGATCATAACTAATTGGAGCACAGGTTTGAAGGAAACAACAAGTAAGGTTAATAATTATAACTGAACAACCCTAGCTTTAACATACAAAAATAATTATGACAAAATACCATACGACACGATAGCTTACACTCGACAACTGTAAGTTTATGTAAGAAATGATAAATTATATTTGATTGTGTTATGACTTGCACTCTGCTTTTACTGTGATAGTAATGGAAATACTTATGGATATATTTCAGAAGCATGTAACAGTATTGGGATATGATGGGAAAGCGGACTTTTTGTAATTTGTCGTGTTCAAGTATATAAGAATGTTTCAATTTATATCTTCATAAAGAATAATATCAAACTCAGACTCAAGGTAACTATGATCGCAAAAATATTAATACTAACTATGATGATAGTTGGTATCAGTGTTACTACTGCTGCAACTTTAACTGTGGAAAGAGAAGTTTCCAGATCTCACGAACAAGAAAGTGTACAGAAAAGAGAGACTCAAGGAAGTGGATCTAACTCGAGCACGAATGGACTTCAAGGCCCAATAGTATATGGTTACTTAATAATCTATATAAAGTATGCTGTCGGTTTGTCGGATACTGACGGGCCGGGAAACTTACCAGATCCATATGTAGTATTAAATGCATACGATAGGTGGGGTAATCTATACATAGGGCAAACTAGTTACGTACAGGGTACTGTGAATCCAGCTTGGTATGAAGTGTTCAATTTTGGTACAAACTATTGGAGCGAAGTCAGAATTCAAGTGTTTGATGAGGATTTCTTTTACTGGGATGACGTAATGACTCCAGTAGGTTATTTAAGTCTTACGCCAGGTTACCATTATAATTATATTTTCCTGACTAACGGCTATGGTTATGTAGTGTTTAACTATTATCTTATTTAAGAGATGTAAACTTCCCTCCTTGTGTTACCCTTGTAGAGGTGTTGTATATTATTGTTGCTCTTTTTAGTTATATATGCTACATTTTGTAATTATCAATAAACAGTGTGTGATATCTATAGACTACAATTATTTAAGTTATAGTTCCAAGGGGCTTTGGCTCGTGCCTGATTGTGTGTAGAGATTAGGTTCCAACTGGTTGTAGTAAACTCTGCTTAATCGGGACAGTTTCGGGAGGATCCATACCTACGTATTAGGGTGTCCCAAAAAAATCGAATTTTTGAAAGGTTTATGGGGGACCCCCTAAGAAGTTTCTATGTCATAAAATGATTGTGGAAAAAATTCAGGTATTTATGAAGTGATTTAGGGTCCCTCACAATGGCTTTGTAAATTATATTTTACACCTGTTTTTTAACAATTTCAAAATTTAATTTTTTGCTAGAAACTTGCTTTAAAATGCTAACCCGGGTGAATCGACGATGCAGATTTCAGATTTACCATCAGAAATTTGTTATCTGTACAATTTATATATTTTTTTCAAGAAGTAAAATATTTTGTAATTCATTGTATATTATTAATAGATTAAATGAAATTTAGCTCAGACATAGTTGGAGTAACAAATTTCTGATGGTAAATCTGAAATCTGCATCGTCGATTCACCCGGGTTAGCATTTTAAAGCAAGTTTCTAGCAAAAAATTAAATTTTGAAATTGTTAAAAAACAGGTGTAAAATATAATTTACAAAGCCATTGTGAGGGACCCTAAATCACTTCATAAATACCTGAATTTTTTCCACAATCATTTTATGACACAGAAACTTCTTAGGGGGTCCCCCATAAACTTTCAAAATTTCGATTTTTTTGGGACACCCTAACGTGTATATAGATACAGTGGAGACAGACCTCGATAATCCGAACGGGTCCGAAAGGTTATACATATTTTGGGAAGTGTGTATCCAATTCTACTGGAGACGAATATGTACATAATAATATATGTTACACATGCTGGAAGCCTTATCAAGGGTAAATGTACAATTTTCGTGAACTTCACTTGTAAAAGAATTTATTGCTGTGTCGACATACTACAGGGAAATACTCAGTACATAGACCTAAGTGCCTTTTGTATATTTGTTTATTGTGTATTTTTCTGTCTTCGCTCTACAGCCCACGCCGTTTTATAGATTAAGAGCTGGAAATTGTCGAAGGCTTTAAAGTGGCCGGCAGATTTCACCTCGGGATATGATTTTGATGTGACAATTTGTAACACTTGTGAACTTTTAAAATTTGCTCATGAAAATGTATTAGGTTTATAATGGTATGTAAATTATGTGATAGGCGATAACGAGGTTATACATATACAAAAGCAATTAAATAATAATTTTCGCCTCATAAATTATTCGATTTATAGAGTATGAGAAGCCTCAAGCTGGGATCGAGCCTAGCCTGATAATATTCAAGTTTATACAAACTGTTTTGTATTATCTCTTTGCCTATATATGGGTATGGATCATCCGCATAACTTCACAAATTAAACAGAGTTAACTGCAAACTGTTATAACCTAATTGTAAATTAATAGATATCACACACTGTTTATTGATAATTACAAAATGTAGCACATATAACTAAAAAGAGCAACAATAATATACAACACCTCTACAAGGGTAACACAAGGAGGGAAGTTTACATCTCTTAAATAAGATAATAGTCAAACACTACATAACCATAGCCGTTAGTCAGGAAAACATAATTATAATGGTAACCTGGCGTAAGACTTAAATAACCTACTGGAGTCATTACGTCATCCCAGTAAAGGAAATCCTCATCAAACACTTGAATTCTGACTTCGCTCCAATAGTTTGTACCAAAATAGAACACTTCATACCAAGCTGGATTCACAGTACCCTGTACGTAACTAGTTTGCCCTATGTATAGATTACCCCACCTATCGTATGCATTTAATACTACATATGGATCTGGTAAGTTTCCCACCCCGTCAGTATCCGACAAACCGACAGCATACTTTATATAGATTATTAAGTAACCATATTCTATTGGGCCTTGAAGTCCATTCGTGCTCGAGTTAGATCCACTTCCTTGAGTCTCTCTTTTCTGTACACTTTCTTGTTCGTGAGATCTGGAAACTTCTCTTTCCACAGTTAAAGTTGCAGCAGTAGTAACACTGATACCAACTATCATCATAGTTAGTATTAATATTTTTGCGATCATAGTTACCTTGAGTCTGAGTTTGGTATTATTCCGTGTATAATATATAAATTGAAACATTCTTATATACTTGAACAGACAATTTACAAAAATTCCGCTTTTCCCGTCATATCACAAAACTATTTTAGATGATTAAATATCTTTTATGAAAATATATCTAAGTAATTCTATTACAATCATAGAATAAGCAGAGTGATGACCCTGTGTGTAGTGCGTGTCATTACAGTCAGAAATATTTCTCATTTCTCAAAACTTACAATATTTGAATGTAATTTCCTCGTAGTAGGTTTGGTCATGTATGTTCACATATTTTTAATATTTCAATGATCTTAAAGATTATTTCCTAACAGCTAGCCAATAGTAGTTGTTCAGGAACCTGGTTGGGCCTAGTCCCCATTATTAACTATAATTCTAAACCTGAGATAATGTACAAAGTCATCTCCCGTTATATCGAAGTTTAAGGTACCTCTACAAAATTCTTCGATATATTCGTGTTCGAAATGACGAGTGTTGACTGTACTACAAACATCAGTAAGGTAATTATGGAGTAGTATAGAAAAAATATTGGCGCGGGCCCCGAGCGGCGAAGGCCACATCTGCCGCGCAAGTTCCTACGACCCTATGCTAGCTGTTATTGTGTGACAGCCGATGACTGTTACTTTGGTGTCACGAGAAATAAATTGTTCGAATTAATGATTATTCGAATTATTGAAAGTTGCAAAATCAAATATATAGGAGTTCGAAACTGAAGAGAAAAACGCGGTATTCTTATTGGGATGGCAAAATGCTGATAAGAGCTATAATTTCCAAGCAATTAACAGTTTAGCTTTGCAGTGTTTTGAATTTTAACCAAATTATTAAAGTAAAAGCGTAATTCGAACCGCTAAAAACCAATTAGAGCTCTCAACTTAGGTAATATAAATAGATACAAGCTGTAACAAGCAGTTTTCGATTGATCAAGTTTACCAATAAAACGCATTAGTACTCGGATTTAAGTACCTCTTTTGGGAAACACAAATTAGTAACGTTTTAACCGCCTAGGTATTGCATTATAATGATATAAGAAATACAAAGTACTTCTTACCGAGTCCTACTGTATGAGCCAGAAAAGTTCGTCCATCAAAGATCGTACAATACGGATGTAGAATTCTAGAAATATGTACCATTTTCTGATAATATTATTCTGTCTAAGAAATTAGAAAATATTTCTAACTGTAATGACACGCACTACACACAGGGTCATCACTCTGCTTATTCTATGATTGTAATAGAATTACTTAGATATATTTTCATAAAAGATATTTAATCATCTAAAATAGTTTTGTGATATGACGGGAAAAGCGGAATTTTTGTAAATTGTCTGTTCAAGTATATAAGAATGTTTCAATTTATATATTATACACGGAATAATACCAAACTCAGACTCAAGGTAACTATGATCGCAAAAGTATTAATACTAACTATGATGATAGTTGGTATCAGTGTTACTACTGCTGCAATTGGGAAAGATGAAACAGAAGGAATTAAAATACCTCAAAACTCTACCAAAGATGGACAAACATTCTCGCCAGTAAACGGAAAGTTAAAGATCTATGTGAAGTATGCGAGAGAATTAAGGGACACTGACGGACCGTTTAACTTACCAGATCCATATGTGGTAGTAGATGCATACGATACACGGTTACATAAAAATACTCGCAAAACTATAACCATAAACGAAACTCTGAATCCTGACTGGAATGAATGGCTGGAATTCGGCAAGGAAGATTGGCTAGAATTCAGGATTCAACTATTGGATGCAGATAAGTACTGGGATGATGAAATGATGCCACCTGATACAGTTAGCATATGTCAAGGTAACCATAAGGACCAGACTTACAGTAGTGAAGATAATGGCTATTTGATGTATGACTATATTCTTGAATAATATACATATGTAAATATACCCTCTTGTGTTACCCTTGATGAGGTGTTGTATATTATTGTTGCTCTTTTTAGTTGTGTATGCTATATTTGTTATTATCAATAAAAGTGTGTGATTAGTAGAAAAGTAATTGATTTGTGGCGGATAAAGGCTACCATGTGATAATGACCTGTATTTAAATTTGTAAGTCAATGGATAAAACTTCACAATACAGTAAGGCAAATAGTTTAATTGAATAAATGCAAATACACAAATCTTTATTCTTGAATAAAAAGTGTAAAAAATGTGGAAATTGGGCGTCACGATTCCTTTTGATCTTTAAGGAGCAATTGATCATAATGACGGTTATTAACTCCCATTTACATTACTGCTAGTATTCATATACTTATTTAATTATAGAATAATTAGTTAATTTTTCATCACAACAACAAAACACAACAACTAAGTATGACCTATATTTGATAGGCATTTGCCTCAGGAATTTGCCTCAGGAATTTTATTCTTCGAAACCATAACTTTTGTAGACTTATAAGCCTCTAAGAATTGTTCAATGCTATCACGTAGCGAACCACCCAAACACTCCCATACAGTTACAAGGTTAAAGTCTGAGATTAGGAATACAGCACAGGCTGTAGACTCAAAAATATCTCCTAGAGCTTTTGGAGCTTTTGCTAGCTTACTGATTGGTTTATCTTTAAGTTTGAATTTTGATTTCACTCTCTTTTGTTCTAATAAGTATGCTAATTCTTGTCTGTAGAATTTCACTTGGTTGCTAGAATCACATAAAATGTAATCTGTAAAATCCGCAATTTCCTTCCCTAAGTGTTGATTTGAAAATATCAAATCTGAAGCTATATCACTGTCTACAGCCAATCTAGCAAAATTCCTATTAGATACAACACACGCTCTCATAATATGTAAATCTTTAGGTTGGTAGGATTTAGGAGCATAGCACATTAAGTATGTAGTGACAAGGTAATCCAGTACAGCATCTCCTAAGAACTCCAGTCTCTGATAACTCCTTGTTAGTGATACAGTACCCAAGTTATAAGAATCATGAGTTAATGCTTCTAATAGGATAGCTTCATGTCCTTGTGTTAAAGACTCTCGCATTTTCAATTTCTCTCTTGCTAATAGTCTTATATCTTTCTGATGATTTTTCTCGTAGAAGGATTTATGAGATGCATTCCATTCAACTATAGGCGTAGTGTAAGAGAATATTTTTCTCAGCCAATCACCATGTTGTAAGAATAGATGGAATGGATCTTGAAAATCAGAGGGTTTAGCAGGTATCCCGACAGGAACATTCAAATCCAATGGGGTTCCTTCAATAGTAAGAAATAATTCATTCTTACCGTATTTGTATAGGAAGTTCATTGCAACTGGTATCCCACCGCTTATTAATATTGATCCTATTATAGACTCAAATGAATCTGCTATTGACTTATTAGCAAGAGATTGTCTCAAATAGGAAGAATCTGGTGGAAAGACTTTAGTGACGTCATCTGTATTAGATTTATCTATGGTATTGGTATCAACCTGCTTGCTGGTGGTATCCATAGCTTGTTGATCTGTTGTAGTAGTAGTAGTAGTAGTAGTAGTAGTTGTTGTTGTTGTTGTTGTTGTTGTTGTTGTTGCTTGAACACTTTCAATTTCCATATCCGTTATCTCCTCACTGGCCTTAACAGAGTCAGCATTACTGCTAGCGATCTCCATTTTATCCGATATTAGTGTATTATCGCTATCAACTATTTCTCTATTCATAATTTCCTGTGTCGGAACTACACGCGGAGGCAGCCAATTACACTTAGCTACAAATTCACGTCCTCGCATATAAGCAGGTAGATTCATATCTTTCTTAACAGCTATCTCTACCAATTGCTTGTTACTTACACATATAGATTTCCTTAGAGTGAGTAAAGCTTGACTTGCAGTTATACTACAGCAAAATAGAGATAGACAGGTTAAGAATTTGAGACAAGTATCACCCAGGAATTCTAATCTTTCTAAGTCTAATTCTTCCTGACATCTCCTGAGGGTTAAAGCACTGTAGAGATGATTTAAATCTAGGAAATGAGCATCAATATCCGGATACAATTTTTCCCTGAATTCAATAACTAACAAAAATGATTCAATCTTGTGTAGAATAGAAGGTAGCAGTAATAGGTCTGGGGTGACATTCCTATAGAGTAACAACTCATCTACTATCTCTGGGAATAGAATAATTGTATTTCGTCTCTTCGTTTTAACATTATCAATATCTATAGTTCCTGATTTACGTGTGTAACTTGGTAATACAAATTTATACGGCACTACTTCTAAGAAAGGTTGATCTTTTACAGTCATTTCAACTCCGTATTTATCCTTGAAATACCCTCGATAAGATTCTGCTTTGTCTTCGTCTGTAAACTCAGAGTCGATAGTAACACTTTTACCTGCCCGCACAACTTTATATTGGTCAGAATCAAATTTAGAACAATAATTCTTTTTAATAAACATTCCTTCATACTCCCTCGGCTCCAATTGTGGATTTATTGGATTTGGTTTTTCGTTTGGAATTGTTTGGAGGATAGTTTTGACTCTTTCATAGTCAATTGAGTAATCTGCAAAACCATTGATAGGAACAATAATATATTCCTTAATACAATCAGTTTTTGAGGAAAATTCAAGATGTTTAGATGGGAGAGGGAATATTGATTTGATTAATATTTCATAGCAATTCAATAATAGTGCTAGTTTTTCTGATGTAAGATCAATCTCTATATGTTCTATCAGTTCAACCTCAACATCATATAAACCAACTTTCAACATGAATGAAGGAGGGAGAACTTTCCAAAGATTTGTTGATAGAATACCCATTGTATATGTATTAGTGTAAAGTGTTCTTGTTATGCGGATAGGGTATAGGTAGTAGCGAGTTGTTTTATCCGGTGAATTTTTGTCACAGCGTTTTTGTAGTGAATTAGGTATAATAATATCGTATGTCTTCCTACCACGATAGTCCATTCGTTGAGCTGATGCTCCCTTCTTTTTCTGTTTGAATAGTTTAATTAATCTATATTTAGGCTGTAGTAACTCATCAATTTCATTCAATTCATAAAGTTTCTTACATACATTAAGTGCAGCGTGTCTCTGAGCTGCTCGTTTGCTATCGACCCAAAACTCGCTTGTAACTGTCTCAGTAAGTGCGTAACAACATTTAGGCATTGAAATAACACAGAAGAACTTGTCATTATCCCCGATCTCCTCACGTCGGTATATCCTGAACACGGGGGCCCAAACAGTAAACTGGTCCAGGTTAACACCATCGACCAAGTTTTGACAATACTGGTATACATAAGAAACTGCCTGTTCATATGTAATAGAAGCTCCTTTATTAGTTGTCAATGGACTGGGGATATTCTTAGGTTCTATATACTCTTTCTCTGTATATACAAAGTTTTCTAGAACGAAGGAGCGTAGGGATAATTCAAACTGGTCATATTTTTCCAACTCTTTATGGCAAACCACCACATCATCTGCAGGAACAAGATACTTGTATAGTCCCCCTTTAGCCCTGGCACGCCCTCTAGATTGAGTGAAATATCTGAAATGATCTATTCTATCAAATGTCATTACCAAATTACACTGTGGCATATTGAATCCTTCTAACAATACCTCTGTAGCCAGTAAGAAATTTAATTCACCTTTTCTGAATTTTTCTAATAAAGATATTTGACTGTTACTATCGAAGAAAACTTCAGGGAATAGAGCACTAGGAGATTGTCCAGTACAGTGACTACTTCTGATGTGTGACAGCTCTTTCTCATTTGCAGTTAATTGGTTAAGGTAGAGATTCAGCATGTATGCTATAACTCTATCTTTTATGAATGCTATTCCGCAAAATTTCTCCGTTTGACTTGTATACTTCAATTCATGACAAAACACAGTAACTTTATCTGATACGTCACTTAATTTAGGTCCAGATCCTTCCCAACTGTTTAGATAGCTAGATATGATAGATAGCAGGCAGCTAACAGCTGATTGTATGTGATCAACTTCTATTGTTAAGATATATTTTAACAATTTGTTTCGGAGATTTTCTGCAAATGAAAATGCTATTCTTGGTCCAAGCTGTTCGACAACAACTTGTAATTTATTGCCTAGTTTTTTGACACATTGTAATGTTTTGATTTCAAAGTTTTGTTCTTTCTGGAATATATGGTTAGTACCAAGTATGGTTGCTATCTTGGAAGCAGCACTACTAGTGTTAGTGATAGCTTTCCATTTATCACCACCACATGCTTCAATAAAATTGGAGAAATTTTCTAGCCTACATTTTAATTTCGAATGTCTCTGGTCTAGTGTAAGTGGTACGTATGGTATAGTGGAGAAATCAGGTCTAGCGCAATGCTCATCAACCTCTACGAAATTCTTAGCTGTGATTATCGTGCTGTTGTATATGCTAGCTAGTTTTTCAAGTTTGTCATCAAGTTTACGTTCCATATTCTTCTCATTTAGTAGTGAAGCGGTTAAGCCGATTATTCTAGTCTGTACGTGACTGTCTTCTCTCCGTTCTTTGTGGTATATTTCCATTATTTGTTTGTAAATGTCATCTTTTGAAACATGATGAGCTTCATCAAATATCAATAGATTTATATCTCGCATTTTAATAGTAACGCTAACTAGTAATTTACGTAATATCTCCCCAGTTAATACAAAAACGTGATTTTGTTGGAATTCGCATTGCCAATGATTTGCATCCCATGATTCATCCATATCAGCTCCTATAACTCTCTTAACGCGAAATTTACTACCTAAGTGTGTTTTTATATATGCAGCTTGTTGGATAGCAAGAGGAACCATATTCACCAGAAAAAAAGTTCGTTTGATCTCGGTTCGTTCTTTGCTATCTGGATCATAGAAATTTCCTAATATTTGAGACTTGAATCTCTTGATGACTTCTACGGCAATATAGGTCTTGCCTGTGCCTGTACCGAGGAATATTATGCTATTTTGTTTGAAACATTGTTCAATTAATTCTTGCTGGTATTTCCTAGCTGTCAACTGATCTGTTATGTTTAAATCTAATAGATCCATACAAGAAGTCAGAAGTTCATCTAATTCATTAGATTCTACTCGTTCTGCTGCTTCTAATTCTGATTCCATTTGAGTAAATAAATGCTAATATATCAATATGGAAATATTTTTATCTGAACATTTTATGTGAATAAGAGCTCACAAATTAGAATAAGCGGAAATAGGGCACATTCTACTACCTTGATTGATTCTATTAATATTAACATCTAGGTGTATTGAGAGTGGTTGATGGCATTTACAGTGAAAACAGGACATGTTAACAAATTTTCGTGCCAAATGTATTTCACAATATAAAAAGTACGTACATTATAAACGCTTTAATCCATAATTGAACTTATCCTAGCCAAGCTGAAACACATGTTTATAAATAATCTACAGTGTTTCCCTATTAGCAAATCGTATTTCGAAAGAATTTTCTTTGCTATTTACCATACAAAATGCATTCTATTCCCATGAAAAAAGTTATAATATACGAACAACGCTCTAAGTACAAACAAACCTCAGACTGTAAATCAATGCAAGTAACAAAAGATATCAATCAAAAGCATTTAATACACTGAAAAGAAGTGTAAAGAGAATTATTCATTTATGATATTGTTCATATTTCAATCTGAGATTATCTAGATCTCGCATCGGGTAACCTTGACCTTCATAATAATCATAGTAAACTATAAATAATATAAATAATTAAAAAGGCTCAGAAAAAGCTACAAAAATGAATAAACTTACATTCTATTATTTTAGGATATCTTTGCTTTACTTTGAATCTAAATTCTAAAGGATAATAGTTAATGAGCAGTTGCCAGAATGATACATACAATCACAATCAACTCCAGTTATATCGAACACGGATATATCAAATACCCGCTTATATTGATGTTTGAAATTGTACAAATATGGTACAACCTTCAAAGTAACATATATTTCTTCGGTTATATCGAAGTAATTATTATTATTATCCCTTGAGCTTCGATGAAACAGGAGTTGAATGTATTTAACGTTGAGTTTATAGTAGAAATGAAGCAACCCTCAAGTTGACATAGCATAACTTCACACTAATCATGTAATTACCATAATCAGTGTGTATCCTGTTAGCCAAGTAAAGACTTGATGTAAATAGGATTGTAAATGAAGCAGTAAGCTTAATGACAAGATAATAATGTCTCCTCTTCAGGAGTGATAATCCTCTCTCAAAATGATGGAATTCAAAGAACATCTACAAGTATGTTGTAGAACGAATATTAATCAAATTGTGTATAGGAGGCAAATTAGTATAAATTTTTTGGTGCATTTTCATAATAATTATGATATTTTGTCCGAGATTTACCATGGATTAGCAGAATGTTGTGGGACGACTGTGAGTATATTAGTTAAAACAAATATTCATAAAAACTAGTCCGAATCATAATCCAATTTATATTTAATTATACTTCTAATCTTATCCTGAACTTCCGTAGGGAACCATCCCGTCTCTTTAGTACATACAGTCTCCTTACCATCATTAATATGTACTAGCTCTCTCACAGAATCAAGTTCTATATCAATAATCTGGTAAGATAGCCTAGCTGTTTGAGCAGTTGTATCCTGTGTAAGTAAATATGATATCGGATTATTCACATGTTCTCTTACTACACGACTACTTGACATATCTCTACTTACAGTCTCCTCAATAAGAGAAGTAGTAAAGCTATGGTCACTAGCTTGTAGTACCTTTGATCTAGCATGTTTCAAACGTGTTATCTTACACTCTACTATCTGAAACCATTTATATTTGGGTAGCACACGAGGGTCAATACCAAATTTAATCCAACAATATTTCCATGGACCGCTGGAGAAATGGTAAGCTATACTAGACAGTGCGGACCTTAGACTCCCGGAATCAGCTCCTGTCTTACAATGCAACGCTACTCGACTCCAAATTGGCCTCTCTTCGAATAATTTCTCCAATAATGGCAACAAATACTCCTTCTGTTTGACTTGTTTTCTTGGTACAGTAGGTACACTCGGTTCTTCAAACTTTATGCCGTGTACTATGCCAAATGTTCTAGCTCTGCCAGTTAACTCTTTGTCTGTAGGCTTGAATGAGAGATAAGTCCAGTCCAGTCTAGGATTAGAAGAGGGAAGAACGAATAATGGAATATCTTTTTTCAACTGTGAACTATCTACGACTGTGTTGTACGGATTGTAATCATCTAACGAGTATTTGGATGGCAAAGGATGTAATGCAGGTGAAAGGAATTGGAAGTCAAATGGACGTTTAAACTTGTATAAAGTTTGTACTATTCCCATACACTCAATTACACAGTTATCTTGATATTGACTAGTTCGTATTTTAGGGATCTTAACTTTAATTAGCATTGAAGATGGACGTGTGGGATCAGCGAATGCAGGCTTAGAGTATGATTCAGCTGGACGGAATCGGAAAGGAAGTCTGTCTTCCTTGTTAGAGAATATTTCATTTCTCTCTTCCTTTCCTCCCAGGCTACTCAGATAATTGCTTATATTCCTTACAATACATGGACTGTGTATTACGATTAGTTTAGTCGGATTTATGTTAAATTTGATGACAGAATCATTGATGTGTGTGTGATGCGGACTTGTGTTAGATAACTCTGTCATTCTAAGTGAAATCTTGCTGTGCAACTGTGTGTATTTGAGAATATTCCCCAATTAATATAGCGATGTGTGTACCGAACATGCAATCAGATGGATTCGTATTTATTACAAGGCAAACAGCTCGAATCGAAAATCAGTATTCATTAATCAGGCTTACTGAATAACGATGCGAATACTGAAATATTCGGTTAACCCAAACGAATACTGATTATATTTGTTTTGATTACAAACCGAATACTGAATACTGAATTCGTCTAGATAGATCTTATCCTGTTAGATATTGTATCAAAGTTAATGGAAACGGAATTCCCGATTATATAGTGAAGTGTGTCAGTATTGAAATCACTGCATTTATTATTATATTTTCTATAACCGTAGACAGTGCATTGTCAAAACTATTATTGATTATGATTAAGGGCTGAAATGTTCAGGATGCATAGACAATTACCGTGTGATGCGCACTGAGGATCACGATTTCTTATCTAACACACTGTGCCAATTTATAATCCAAATACACGTAGTGCCTCCAATTAATATGTTTGAAAGAAATACGAATAATTATTCCTACTTGCATACCCAAACCACCTTATACTCAAAGGAAATTGAAACTATGACGTAGAAATATGAATTGATTAAATTTTGCTAAACCACAAGTAACAATAGTAAAGCATGTTATCTGGTAGAATTGCTCAGTGAAATTCAAGTTAATTTGAAAAATAAACATCTAAAAAGGAATTAGAAATTTAGTACTATTTTACCATTTTATATATAACAATAGTGAATATTAGCGCTGCTCCAATGGCGAATGTTGTATTAATAGTTAGTTTGCTGTAAGGCTGTTGTATAGATTCAGGTGTTGGTATTGGATCAGCGATAGTGGTTTCTATGGTAACAGGAGTCTTATCTGGTTGTGGAGGGTCGGGAGAGGGGGGGTCTTTATCAGCTGTGTCATTGTGTTCATTATCACTCGATTCATCTCCGGAATCTATATCTTCTCCCTCGAGGCAGTGCCAGTTTTTAGGATACTCTCCGTATTGTCCCTTCAGGGATTTCCTTACATTTTCCCTAAAAGTGTCTTCAGTTTCCCAGCCTTCAAATTCTGAATTCAGTGGGTCAGATATTTCAGGATTCTTGAGAAGAAACAGAAGACCCATCGCAAGGTCAGTGAGATCATAACTTGAACTCCAATCATCGAACATTGAGAAACATACTGCACCATCCTCTATATTAGGATGATAGATTTTAGTTTGTGATTCTACATTCGGACATCCGTCAGGATAGCTTGAATAATCTGAAATCTCGAACTCAAAATGTCCATGTTTGAAGGGTCCATCTTTCGGCTTTAGAAGTATATAAATAGTATTGATGTCGTCTTCCATCTTATCGTGCTGTACAACAATCTCTCCATGTGACAGGGAGCTAACATTCTTCACAAGGGCTAGGAAGTCTCTATTCCAGCTCATTTTGATGTTGGGCTTTGACTATTATTTGATGGCTAATTGTACAGAAATATACAAAGTCTTACATTATATAGCAAACAGCTAAATCCTCGAAAGGGGGAAAACTTCTATATTTAGCAATTTTATCAGTATTCTAATTTTAGCATCAATAGTGGCTATATTGCAGATATCTAGGATATATAGTTTCCACTTCCAATATTTCTAATTACGTAATTTCAACTATTAATAGATTGCATATCGTAGAATTTTATGCCAATTAAGCACTTCTAAGGAATTCAGGTGTATTATAGAATAAACAGCTATGCAATTAATCAGTGAAAAAATTCAACTAGAGAATACGCGAATTGTTTTATAGGATGCCATATATGGACATACATGATGTTAATGTAGCTGGATAGTGTTGCAATCAATTTGGAAACTTTGTTAAAATGTGTGAAGTTATGATGAAATCGCTAAAATGAATTTGAATTTATAAATTGCAAAATATCATTCAATTGCAGAAATGACCAGACGATGAAGGTCAAGATTAATTAACTTATGATAATAGAGCATTTATTCCTATTACTTATCAAGGAATAAGGAATAGGAGTAACAACTCATTGATTTTAAGTTAATTAAATCATGGCGTTCGTGCCGGTCCGATTCATCGGTTGGTCATTACTCGTATATGGTAATCAGTAAAAATTTAATTCTAATAGGTTCTGGTCGGATTCAGGCCTACAGGGTAATAAGGTTCGGAGTAAGAAGGGTATGTTTAAACAATTGTAATTGTCAAGCAATGCTAGAGAAGATAGAGAAGGTTGACAAGTATGGTAGACACTAGACAAATGAGAGATCAACTATTACCTGTATCATGCATGACAAATGTATAGAAACTGAAATGTGTATCTCAATCTAATCTCTACCTAATAAAACCAAATTTAGTTGAAGCTAGATAAATAAGTAAAAATAGCATACGAACAATACACAAGTTATATAAATCAGTTCCTATTCTTGTGTGACTCAAATCTTGTCCTCTTAGCTAATCCAACAATTTCTTCCTCTCGAGTTGCTCTCCTAGCTCGTCTCGTCTTCATACCAGATATCCTACCTTCATCATCTAATCCTAAATCTCTCTGTTTATGTAACTTCAATTGAGTGTCAATGAATGACTCGATTGATTCCACAACATCGAATAGCATTTCTTGAGCCATGTTAGTTACTACTTGATCAGATCTGTTATACATTATAGCGTTAATGAATAGTAACATCATGTCACGCTGAAATTCTCTTGTCGTGTTTGTCTTACCAGATTCTACGTTACGCTTTATAGTGTTCAGATCTAGCGGGTGTTTAACTATATTCCTACAAAAATGTATTCAGTATATTGTTTTGCAAAAATTCTCTATATGCTTATTAGATATTTAACCATGGATGGTGGATTTTGTTTAGAAATCCCCCTGCAACCAAGCGAGGAGTGCCTCAAAATTACCTAGAACAACATCCAGGCAGATAAACAAAATATACCATCCTTAGTAAAACATCTAATAAGGGAACATTTTAGTTATAACAGATTCACAGTGCTCTCCCCATCATATCGAAGCTCAAGGAGCAGCGATAATTACTTTGATATAACCGAATTAATTAGGCAGTTTGGGACCAGTGTGTATGTATTTACAAGTTAGATATATCAGTGTTAATATATAAACGGGAGTTGACTGTATTATTAGATAAAAAGCTAAATTATGTGATATATAAATTCTAACCTGTATCCTGGAGCTTCGTCATTAGTAACTGGATTCAGAAATACATTAGCATATTTGTGTTGAGTAGCTTCTCTCCAAACTAATAGAATAGCTTTCCTCCAGGTTTTAATCCCGCTAGCACCTGCTTCTTGCTCGATCTTAGTCAAGATACAATCTTTTATAGGAATCTGCATAATGGAGCGATTATGTCTAGGCTGTGAAGGAAATGAAAAGTCACTCTTCGACTCTATATCTCTAGAAGTCTCTGTACAACAAGGACTTCCTAAAAGTGAAAATAATTCAATACAGTATAGCATACTAACCTCTCACAATATTTATCAGGATTTCCATGTTTATATCCATATATAGCAATTCTATGCAATTATTTAACACACATATAATTGCAAATATTTCCCTGTGTTCTTAAACTCTTGCGTGGATTTCTTGTCAAATCCCAGGATAATCCAAAGATCCCCGTATAGGGTAAGTGTGACATAGTAAGTAGTAGAAAACCTAAAATTCCAAAGTGGATTTGACGTTACCACGTAGGCAATTTGGATTGAAATAGTTCATAACAGAAAGTTATAAAATTAGAATGCCAGAAATGGAGAATTTCCCAAAGTGTAGTATCTAAAAATGCTTCCCGATTAACCCCCACAAGGCCACAAGTAAATTAGACTGTACATTTATGTAAGAATCAGTAGTACAGTATTGTGTCAATTTTAATATAGTATAATAACGGAGATGTGTTGTTGATTGATAACCTTAATTGTGTGTAGTGTAACACCAACCAATGTTAAGTGATTGAGTGTCAGGTGTGTATGATCTCTCTCCTCTTCTGGAGCTAGTAGCAGGTACAGCAGGTCTCTCCTGATGAGAGGGTGGAGGAAGCTGAGAAGTAGGGATGGTAACTATCATAGGTAATTTAGACTTCTGGTCTTTGTCTGGTAAATATATGTTACAGGATTAAATGATATTGAAAATGTTCGTTACATTTTCGGGAAAATCTACTTTCGTAATTCTTTTATGAATATATAGTAAACAAATAGTTGGAATATTTATTATCAATTAAATTTGGCAATTTTATACTTAACTAACTTCGAGGCACCGAGCCCCGTGCGAACATAAAGTGTTCATAAGCAGCGCAGCGCGAGCAAGCGAAGGGGCTCGTAATAATGATAAGTGGAAATTACAAATATTCAAATTACCATTTGCAGGAGTCTTGTTAGCTTTTGACTTATTTGTATTTTTGCTAGTTGATTTTATTTCTTTTTCAGCTTTCAGTCGTATTCCTCTTTCATTACAGAAAACTTTCAAATCAAAATCATTTCCTTGTTTTTCTATCTCACTCAGAATGTCTGAATTCTGTCCATTCAATCTGCCAGTCTCAATCAGCTGTTTGTCTTGAAACACATTTAAGTATTTCTGTTTACAAATAGCTAGTTGGCTTTCAATCTCTTCTATCCTTAGTCTCTTCAACTCATTTACAAGTTTATCTTGTAGAGATATGTCAAAACTACTACCAGGTTGATCTTGTCCTGAAACCAATGATTCATATTCTATTTTACACATGTCAGCTGTGAGACAAGATTGGATAGATCTGTTTGACAGGTAGGTCTTAATGACATCATTGACAATACCCCAATCCTCAGTCCCGTGTTTCATTACTGCTGATAATAACAACAGACGGGATTGAGTTACCCATTTAGTCATTAAGAGGCAATTTATCTAATTTATAAACATTAATTAAAATATAGTAACCTCCCGTTATAAACAATTAATTCTCTACCTCCTTATAACTTGAAAGTAATTGATTTTACTCCGCTTACAACAAAATAAATCGGGCCTGGTACCCGAGCTCTTCGTATATCGAGAGTTTACTGCAATTCGTATGCCAGTACTGGCTTTTTACCTTTTTTAATGATTAAATCTACATAATAATATACATCAACATACATACAGTATTAATAAAGACCTTGCCATCTGTGCTACAACTTCTTCTCGCGTGCACTTGAGGAAAGAAGAAGAGTAATCATGGCTTTATGCAGGCGTTGGACGCCCGAGAATATTCCACCCCCAAGAAAAATACCTAAATACTTCTGTACGTACCACCTAGTGATTATTCTATCCATACTTCAACTAACCTAATTTCAACGATAATCATTGGATGTTTCTCTAAATCAGGGCTCTTAGCTAATTCTGTAATATACTAACCACTGTATGCTCTTCTTTAACTATATGAATAAGATCACAGTGCATTGAATAGATGTTTGAGATTACTCACTTCTTCAACTACTCTTTTCCTTTTAGGGATTTTTTCTCTCCCGTTCATAATATGGTTTACTATTATAGCTCCAAAACTACTGGAAGAGCTTGACACAGCGTAAATGTAACCTTCAATTATTTCTGCTATATTTGAAGAACCTTACTGTTTTGCTCCAGAACATACAGAATTGAGGCTATTACACATGCATACCATATATGTAGTTTGTGGTTATTTGTATTGTCTATTGATCGTATGGAAAACTTGTTTTTCGATATTTGAGTGCGTTAAACAGTGGAACCGATATAATTTGGTGACGCGAATAGACTCTTGGAAAATTTGTGTAATTTCCCCAATAAGTCACGAGGAAATAAGATAAACCATAGAATGCCATGGATAAACATAATATTTGGGGAAATTAACGGTCACGAAACCATCAAACTTAACATCATAAATAAACAAACGTAGTAAACTTTTCGCGGGAATATATTTATATTTGTACTTAAAATAACATCAACTATGACGGGAATTAAACAGACAATCACCAATTGCTATAATTGATGCTAACGACTAATAACCTGCTATTTTTCTGCTCTACTTTTCAATATATTTTCCTTCAATTTACCCTCTATATACTTCTTTAGCTGTAGACAGCCTTCAATACAACTATCCATTCCTTTAACTAACTGTAGATTAGTCAATTCTCCCTCACATTCTACACCAGACACTACGTTAAGACTAGGCTGATAGAATAGTGTTAATAGTCCTACATACTCACTATCTGTTATTTCACTCCAACTAGGATCCATTTTAACACTATTCTCTGATCGTATCATACAGCTACATGCTATTGTAATATCCCATACCTCAATACGAGCATCAATTAGTGCTAGAGAAGCACTGAGAACAGCTGCAGTAGACATACTCAATGTATCAGTCTCTATAAACAGTAGACATATCTCTATCTGTGATTTAGGATATTTATCAATACAGACAGAGCTCTCTAATGAGGATACGAGTAGAGCAGATAGTCTATCTGTGTCTATATATGACTGCTGTCTAGCGTTAGGTGTGTGTGGTATAGAGAATGGACATATACTAACTTCACATACTAATCTACCCTTGATAGAGAACTCATCTCTTCTCAATGTGTTCTCTCTAGGACCGAATACTGAACATAATATTTTGTTACCTCCCCACTCTAGATATGAAGAACCGCGAGCATTGCTAACTGCTGATAGCTGAAAGAAAACAGGCCTGAAGTCGTTGTCACCTCTGACAGGGGTGGACACATTCTTGGAGGCAGAGTTAGTATCGAATGTACGCCATGAGTGAGTCTGTTCAGGTATGGTTGTGTAAAATGTATGCATTTATTTCTAATACATTTTAATGGAAATTTAGTCAAATAATCTTACAGGAAAGTTAATTTCAGTCATCTCCTGTTATCGAACACGGATATATCACCAATCCCACTTATAACGAAGTAACTAATTCTATGAATATGGTTCTAAACCGTCAAAGGTACCTTGAGCTTCGATATAACGAGAGTTTCCTGTAATTATGTAATACAAACTTCGAGAAGTAATAAGGAAGAAAATAAACAAATAAATTCAAAAGAAGACAAAAAGTAAAAAATTATAAAAGTGAAAACATCCATAAAATAAGTGTATAAAGAGGAGAGGGGGTATTAGTCATTATTAGGAAAAGATATCTCATTCATAATATCATCTCCATACTCAGATAGTTTAGTAGTTAGAGTCTCTTCTTCTGAGATAAGTATCTTCTCAACTAATTCCATTACTTCTGTTATAGTAATTCGTTCCCATTCCTTCCTATTCCAACATTTTAGCATTAGCATGTACAGCTCTCTAGGACAACCTGATGGCTGTCTCAGAGGCACAAAATTAGCAGTAGCCATATTGAAAAATCCTTCATCGTCTAGGTAAGAATATGGAAACTCACCAAACGTGAATATTTCCCAGAAAGTAACCCCTAACGACCAAACAACACTCCTGGAATTGAAATTATTATCAAGTAGAGATTCAGGCGCCATCCATCGTATAGGCATCAAAGAATCATCCTCCATTTCAGAATACTCATTAGTAAACAGTGATCTACCTACACTATAGTCAGTTACCTTAACAGTCAGGTCACCTGCTACAAAACAATTCCTAGTTGCTAAATCCGTGTGTATATATGGTAATGTATCAAGATAAGCACAACCATTACAAATATCATATCCCATAGATAGTAATTGTAGATGAGTTAGATAGTGTTGTGAGGTAGGATTAGTGAATAAATTCATATTCTCTAGCAAGAAAGTTTTCAATGCTCCATTCAAGGGTAACTCCATGATAGTGTAAAATGGCACTGATGACGTCAATACAGCTATAAGTCTACCTACATTCGGATGCTGGAATACTTTTAATCTTTCCATTTCCATTTTAAACTCTTCCATTCCTTGGACAGAGCCACTTAAGAATGTCTTAACTAAAGCTCTAACTCTCTGACTGTCTTTCATAACTTCAGCGTCATATATTTTCCCGAATTCTCCCTCACCCAGCTCTTCAATCAGGTTAACCTGTCGTCTGTAAACATCCCAATCCTCTTCAGCTTTATCATCTCCTGCTGCTATATCCAAGTCACGTGTTTGTGGATTCCTTATAACATAAGGTCTAGCATTACTAGCATGACTTCCTCTCTGTATAATATAGCTGTATAACTTCCTGAATAGATTAACAGATATCCCAGAGAGGAATAGTACTACGAATGATAGCAGGATGGCAGCACCTGTTCCTACTAGGGATAGAGACACTGCTGCCCAGTAGGGGAACACGAATACCTCTGTCATTAAGTCTGAAGTGAAAATAGGTAAACATTTCTCAAAGGAAATACATTGTATGCTGGTTATAAGACATTGTCGGAGACCAGAATTGTTCAAAAGTTGGTTCTTATATGTTCTTACGTTGTTGTATACAGGTGCAGGATATCTAAATCTCTTAAAAGTATCTTAGATTTCCCATTTTCTAGTCATATGAATTGATTGGCATGTTTTGGTATAAATTTTGTAAATAAGAATTTAACATAATTCCAATAGAAAAACTAAATATCCATTTTACAACAAAGAAAGATAAAATTAAATTTTACTAATCTTAGACACTTAAAAATTCTACGTCCCTGTTTACCTCTATTTAACAAGTGGAAGCTAGTCTCTGTTAAAAACTATATATCAGTAATATTATTCCTGTCAACTACCATAATTATGTCATCAAAAGAATTGTAGACAATTATTGTCCTTCTGACACACAACTATAATGTGTCCTGCGTTATCTAATGCTATTCCATATGGATGATAGAACTCCCCGATACCCTGACCTTCCTTACCAAACTTGTGTATCTGTTCTCCCTTCTGATTGAATATACACACACAATGACAATGATAGTAACTCATAATGATGTTGTATTCTCTGTCTATGTCAAAACATATTGGAAAGTTTGTTCTTTTTCCATCACCTCTTGTTATCATTCTGTTTGTTAGAACATGATCTGAATTGAATACAAACATACACGGATCACTATTATCTATCACCATTACTCTGTCTCTTGTAACCTTAACATCACGTGGATAGCTAAGCAAGCCTTCTCCTAATATGGAATGGAAATTTAGTTCTTCTGTAAGGATTTTAACTCGTTTATTATTCAAATCACATACATAGATATTGCTATTTCTGTCAGAGACATCTATACCGTATGGTTCATTGAATTGAATTTTTCCTTTCCCTCTACTACCAACATTCTTGATTAGTTTCCCTCCTATGTCATACTTATTAATGCAATTACCACTGTGTTGTGTAACAAATACATTATTCTGAGATATACAAATTCCTCTAGGATTATTCATATTTTCACTAAACATGAATAGATAGTCTCCTTTACCGGTAAATATTTGTACACGATTGTTATTCTCATCAGCTATGTAAATGTTTCCTGTTAAGTAATGCACTGCTACACTTCTAGCATCGTTCAGTTCTCCTGAAGATTTCTGATAATTTGACTTCTTGCAGGAGTAAGCAATAGGCAGCTGTTTATTCTTGTAATTAGGTACAACAGGCTTCACTTGAGGAGGGAAGGTATCTGTATGTGATTTATTAGTCTGTCCATTAAGCTTAATACTTCCTAGATGTTGAATTCAGCCTCAAATTGATCGTCCCACTCGAACTCAATACTGCTGTCTATCTCTGCTGTCTATCTCTGCTGTCTATCTCTGCTGTAAGTTCTGTAATCTTTTTGTCAATAGCTGAACAAATTATTTGATGAGTTTCACTAAGCTCATTATCTGTCAGAGTATCTAATGTCATTAATTTATTATGATTCAATGCTTCTACTAATTTATTCATTTTATGAGCTTTGCTATTGTAATCTTTCTCAATTTGATCAATCAAAGAGAGGAGGTTACTCTCTCTGGCTTGTAGAGCTTCATGTGACCTCTTGAAGCTGTCTTGTATCTTCTGACGACTCTCTTTTAGTTGTTGAACAAAGTTTCTCTTCACTTCTACACTAGCCATGCTGTGTAGTATTCTCTTCAATTCGATAATATTAGAATATTACATAGAGAATTTGTCGTATTTGTAAGATCACATAGTGTACATACAAATGTAATTAATAAGTAAAACCACCAGATTTAAGCATATCATATTCCCCCAAGATGATATTAGATGAACTGATCGCTCTCACAATTAGACAGAGGTTCCCAACCTGGAGTACGTCAGGGAAAATTCAAATGCTATCGTGTGATTGACCTCTGTAAATACTTCTTACAAATGACTGAAATGTAATTTTCTCCAATGATTGAGTTTGAAGTTAGGTAAATGAAGGTTGAGTTCTTATAACTGATGTTTTTTAAATAAGCCATATATAAGGTAAGTATTATGTGAGTAATAATTAGTAAATTGTACAAGAGTCACACATAAAACGTTAAACAATAAAAAGAGGTGAAATACGCTTGTAAAATCTAAAATATATCTCTTTCATCTTTAGTAGTTAAAAATGCTAGAACATTATCAAGACGCAGTGAATTGTTCTGAGATGAATCTTGAGTTAATGTGCTTTGCACTCTAGGAGGAGGAGAAGATAGCGCTCCCATATTACCGTCAACTGAATGTCTCTTTGTAGGAAAACGACTTAGAAATCCCCAATCACTAGATTTCTTACTCAAAAAAGGTTTTCGTTCTACTTGATTTGACTGTGAAAAACTTGCGAATTTTTCTTCAATAATCTCAAACGATTCGTCTTTGCTTGGGAGTCGCCAGGTAGGGTCTAGAGGGTGCGAAGAAGCGTCCCCTATATGTACCAATGATCCCCTACGACCTGTTACAGATGTCTGAGATACATAGGGTGCACCTTCATAGAAATAATCCCCGTTTTCTTTAGAAATCTCATCTTCAAATTGAATACCAATACGAGACAGAATCAACTGTAAACTAGCTTGAAATGTTACCACAGCATAGCTGAGCTTAGGGAGACGTAAAGTGTGCCAGGAAAATGAATTCAGATAGAATAGGTTAGCACATAACAAGCTAACCTGAGCACGTAACAGAACGTATGAGAACAAAGGTATCAAAATATCAGCTGTCATTGGCGGTGGGTCCTGTACATTATATAACCTCTTTTCTTGATTGTGTAGTGACTGAGATTCAGATGAAATAAGGTCCAGTGTATCAGCTATGCATTTAAGTTTCGCGAATGGAGTATGAGTAGTAGAAAGCTCTGAAATACGCTCAAGCGCAGTTATGTATGTAAAATCAAAAGTATCAGGGATATCTAGATCTGCAATGGTAATGCATTGGTTAGATGACATGTACTTGTAGAGATCATGATCATAAACTTTGCATTTCTTACCGCAAACATAGAATACTTTATCATATGCCTTCATTAGTGTATAATTCTCTACGTATATCCACATAGGGACGACGTCATTTGCTTCTAAATCAGTTGAAACGTGTGGGAATGTTTTCTTCATTGTCTGTTCGCACATTTGTTTAATTTTTGAAACAGCGTGATCAAGGAGTTCTAGAAGAATCATATAGTGGTCGTTGAAATCCCCAATTTGTCCATTTAGAAATTCTTGAGCTACATGATGTGTAGGCATAGCCTTCCATTCTTGCTCTCCTTGTTTGATAGTTTCAAATATTGAAGAATTGGTCTTGCTTTTAAGAGGCGTGTACATACATTTGGGATCTAGAGGCCTGTCTATGACTAGTGTCTGGTATTCATTGAATTCTTCATCATAACCAACTTCTTCATAAATTATCTTAGCGGGTACAGTAAATGAACTGTTTGTAATTTCACCATTTTGAATGGAATAAACTTCTTCGCGTTCTTTCCCTATTTTAGCGATAAATTGTGATTTAACATAAGGAGATGGCTGTAAGATATGGTACAATACGAATAGTTGATTATAGCTGATATTAGCGATTGTATCCGAATGTGGAATACAAATTATCATAGACTGCTTTTGTGCTTTATGAAGAAGACTTGAATATTTCGTTTGTAAATGCGCATAAAATTCATTCTTCGGTCCTATTTCATCTGAATAATCTACCATTGTTATATCTACCAATTATATAATTCAAATGGAAATTATCCATGTATACATTCATTCTTCTGTTTATAGCATGAAGTATATAATATTAGTCTCTTAGACTTACATATTGGGTTCAACAGGCCACGTGGTGGGAAATCTGTTTCATTAGATCATATGGCTTTAGCATTATTATAATGTGTAGTTGAGAAGCTCTATAATTAGAACATATTCTTCAATAGGATATGTTGTAAAGTGCCAGTTATTGAAACGGAATGGCAAAGACCATGATTAACATCATTAGATTATCTTAATTTACAATAGATAATATAATCATGGTGTGATAATTGTAAAAACATAAAATCATATATCATATTATTTCAATAGGGAATTGTGAAGTAAATAGAATATTACACAACTTCCAAAAAAGAAAAGATACTGTTTGTCGTGTTACAGCATTACCGAGCTTAGTGTGTTCGCGGACACACAATTTGAATTTATAGATATTGGAAATGGTAGCTATAGAAATAAGATTCTACATTTCTACCAAATTTGAAGTTTGTAGCTCCTTCAATCTCAATCAATGTTAGGCAATTCCCAATGTATTATCATGGGATAAAACTGATGTTCTATCCTTGTACGAATATGAACAATATTCGAAAAAGACACACTTCGGATAGCACATATGACATCTTGTTATCCTAGGGGTACATCTTATCCGATTTCTACAGCAGCTACTGCCAACCGTACAAGGATCCCCTGTACAGGGATTTTTAGTTGAGAGAAACCTACTAACTGTGAGTCTAATAGTACCTGAAATATGTATATTTTGTTGAGCAATTAACAGTTCATATTCAAGCGTACAGGGAATCCTCTATTGACGACCAGTGGGGACTGGCTTACCAGTCCACGGTCCAGTGGCCAGGATGCCCCTTCAAAAGAAGTTTCCCTTGATCAGGATTCTTCTAGACCGCCATAGGCGAGGTGTAATTGATACCGTCGGCCAGATCGGGCATTATGGGCCATTTTGTGATACTTTTACCAATCAAACTAATTTTAAGTATATCAATAGATTTGTCGACCATTCCACAATAGAGGTCGGCCAAGTTATATTTCTAAATCCCCTGATAAAGTGTGGGAAGCGTCACAACTGCACATGATTCCCACTGTAACCCTGAGAGACCCGAACGTCAACCATGCTTGTAGAAAATTTTAGACCCAGTCTGCCACTGCTGATGACTGTGATTAATGCGATTTCTCCTTATAAAATTAATTTGACATGTGTCAACCATGTCTATATACATTATATATACTAACATTACATGAATGACATGATAGTTCGTATAACCTAAATGATTTTATGCACGAGCTAACGTAGCTAGCGACCGAAAGGTGTAAAAGGATTCTGTCCAATGTCCAAGGGAAAATGGGAGCTCTGTACAGGGATTAACTAAATTCGTTAGAGGGAAGGCTACTGTAGACCAAACATTATGAAGTGAAGCTCGAATTGTAGCCAGGGCGATGATTAACTTTAGGCACCTTCATGGGAGCTACTATTGTAGGAGATACATAAGTATACCTATGTACAGTAAAACTCGGATAAGAGGTAACCTTCGGGAAAATTAGTATGCACTATCGGGATAAATGGGAACTAAATTTTTGGTACTAAAGAAGTAATATGCATAATCCAAGTTTCACTGTATTTACCCTAATAGTGGAGTGGCTATGTCGATTAAATTCAACGAATTGCGGGATTTGTTTTCAATCATGTCCTATAACTCGTTTGCATTGGGATAAACTATGTTCTATCCAGTGGAAAGTGGGTTGATTGCTCCAAACGGATACATGTGATAGTTTGGGGTAATTAATAGACTCCCACTGAATATAATATAGTTTATACCAATGCAAACGAGTTAGCTTTCAGGATTAATCTTGAGATGTCGGTATTATAGACGATTTAAATTAACTATTTTTTCGACATTTACATAAATATTTGGGCTAGTTGCCGAGATCTATACGTTACGGGAAATGAATCTATAAATGTTTTAATAAAGAAAACAGACGATTTTCAGAAAGCTAGAAGATTATATTTCTTGTTCCTATGAGCTACAATAATTCTATTCTGCTTGTCAATTGCTACCCCATTCGGATGATAGAACTCCTGATCTTCTGGTAGCATATCACTACTGATAGTGTGTAGTACTTCTCCTTTATTGGAGAATATCTTTATTTGATTTCCTACCCAATCTGCTATGATAATATTCCCCAGTTGATCAATTAAGAAGAAATAACTCCAACCAATCTCACTTTTTTCTATCAAACACCTCACTAGCTCTCCTTCTAGAGAGAATATTTGTAGATGGAAAGGAGGATATTTACCAAACATGACATACATGTTATCCTCGTATAGTTTTATGCTGTATGTCTGCGTATCGAAATTAACTTGAATAGTTTTTAGTTTGATTCTTTTCATGAATTTGAGATCTTTATCAAACACAATTACTGATTTGTTGTCATTCTCACATCCATAAACGTTCATGTTTTGTCAACATCAATTTTTCTATTTATGTTGCGATGTTTAGCGAAGGAATACATACAATTCGTGATACGAGTTTTCACCAGACATACCAGATAGACAGTCAGGTATTATGACACTATAATAAAGAGGTTCTTACTGGCGCCAAGTATGGGGCCTGGGGGGTCTGGATCCCTCAGGTTATAGGCGGGGAGACTGTATTTATGTGTATTTTTACATAGAGGCAGCAGCAATTTCGCATGGTGGACCTACCAAGTTTGATTGTGTTTCGTAAAACTTAGCACAAATGGTGGTTCCCAACTTATATACCCGTATACCCCCTCACGCAATTTCCACACGTTCTGTTTCTCACAGACAGCAATTCAAATTTTATATCTTGTGGGCCCTAGCCATCGGCCGTGGAGACCAAAGTACCCATGGACCCCAGGTTTGGAACCGCTGAGCTATGCACAGTGATGTTCATTCTAAACACATGTCACGAATTGTATGTATTCCATTAGCGAACTTAGTGGTTCGCGGACACACCGAATGGATAACATGCCTAACAGTACCCCGTATAAGCGAGTAATAGGATTTGATATCAGCGATTGCGTAACAACAGACACAAAATATGACGTAAAGTATAATTAATTCACAATCACTAACATGGGATTTACTATAGGGGTCAGTTCTATTTACTCGTCAGAAATTACTTAGCCTAACTCTCGAGTTCGATTTGATGCTAAAGGGATGTGTTGCATCAATATAGCAATTTAATAAAGTGAGCACGGGGGTAACTATAATTCAGTTAGATAATAGAACAAGATTTCTTTGTAACCATGTAAACAGGAGATTCGTTAATAATCTCAAGCATTCGTTGGATATGTACGTCATTGGGGGTCTCAGCCCATGAGAAAATGGATCGAAATTGGTTCATCATTGGTTGCATGTGTGGTTGAGCGAGGATACGACTTTGTAGATCAGTAGCTAGCAAATTTTTACTATTTGTTTGACAATGTGTGAACGCTAGCATAACTTTATTGTTACCAAGAGCGTTTAATGCGTAAGGTATTAGAGATGAGTAATATCCTCCTTCTGACGTCACTAATAGACGTGCCTCAGTAGCATTATAACAGAGCAGGAGACAGGAGTATACGCGTTTTAGAAGACGGCTTGGATCAGCTGATAATAGACGATGTGAAGGTACAGGGAGACTGTCAATATGCACACCGTGTTCATGGAATATATCACCGAATCGTTTCTCGAGTGTGTAAGCTATCTGGTTAGGTTGATCAAACTCTCTTCCTAGAACAAGAACTGATTTTTCGAAGTGGATAGGCTCTATAGGACGAGGGGCCAACTTTCTAGGTGCACGTGTTTCTTTGATGTTCTGTTCTGATAGAGATCCGTCTGAGTCATCAGCTAGGAGTGAATCTGTTGATTTGACACTGTTAGGGCCAGATGGTAGTTGTGTATGTGAGTAGTGAGTAGGTGATATGGTGACGTCATCTGTTTTATGATCAAACGCAGATATCTCATTCTGTTTGTTCAGATCAGTAGCTAAATTAGCTGATGGAACTATAGAGGGAGAATGCGAGGATTCTTCTACTGTTTCGGTTGTGTATGTCATAGGGAAATCTCCACAGGGGTACGCCTGCATATCAGAAGAGCCTAAGTTGAAATGAGGCTCGAAAAATACCTCTTTTGGAGGTTCAATTATTTCCTTCGAGAACACCTCCAATAAACTTGGAATTTCATTTGCTGTAGGGGAAGGTGGAGAGAAGTTAACCGTGAAAATATCCATCTACAACAACTATCAATTTGCAAATAATATCAAACTTATATAGAAGAGAAATGTATAATCGTCAGCACGTTAAATTTAACAAAACATAATATTGAGTGTCTGTAACTCTGTATTCATAAAATTTGGAAGTATATGCTTCTAACAATGAGACTATAATCTAGTGTTGTATTGTTATGTCTAGGCTAACTGGGGAGAGATAATGAGATAGCATCACATCACTATACCAATTGAATTCATCTCCCACAAATTCGTAAACGTGACAATTACATTCAATTGGAATTTGATATTTCTGTGCTATTTATCTTGTAATTTAGATGGGAAATAAAGTACGTAGTATAATTGATTTAATAAAGACGTGATAATACTCATTAATATTTACTTTAGAATTGATGCAATAAATATCACTACCACTCGCGTCATATTTCAAAGGGGAAATATTGCGTAAACAAACGCGTAAGTAACCGAAGCGTGGGGTATTTCCCAACAAATATAAGCCAAACTACAAATATAACGCCTTGAATATTTAAGCATGAAACAGTACTAGAATCTCCACACTTTTAGAAATAGGAATATAGTCAATTCCCCGTTATATCGAAGCTCAAGGGACTGCGATATAAGCGGAGTTCGATTAACTGATGACATTATGTTACTCTATGGTTCGGGGCCATATTTGTACAAGACTTCGATATACGTACGTATCCATGTTCAGTATTACGAGGGGGATGACTGTAATCAAATACAACCTGAGCAAGAAAATAAATATCCGATTTTTCAATAGTATAAAGTAAACTATTAAAATATCAGAGAGAAATACATTAATGTTTGCAGGTAAATAACGTTGAAAACATGTCCATCTATAATGAGCCTGGTAAACACCATGGCCATGAGAAGCATTGTCCCGGTTTGAGCCAAAACGTAAACATAAACATTTTGAAATTCAATAGACGAATCTGTAACAACAATACAATATATGAAACTCAGGAAGAATACATATTAATAACTCAAGAGTAAAGTGGTAAAATGGTTGATGCCATTGTAGATATTTACTCACATTTATGCAAGTTTTGATCATACATACGGGTACCCGCTGCTTCAGTAATTACCACTCAATCCAACAGTATTTCGTAATGAACGCATTCCAATGTCCTCCAGCTGTTGTCAAGATACCAAATGTCAGGACCCATGATTACTATTATAAAACTTCTAAATCAACATGTTTAGCTTCTGGGAATCTCTTCTTGATCTCCTTCTCCAACCTATCAACCTCAACAGCTAATGTATCTATAATCTGCTCTCCATGAGATATCATAAATGTATAGAGCTCATCTTCACTATCAATACTACGAGTTTTATCCAATAGGGAGTTCATGTTTTGTTTGTCAAGGTGTAATCGTGCTAATTCATTACCATCAAAATTTATTTCAGCTTTAAACCTGATCGTGTCTGCTCCTAGGTCCAGAGCTTTGACGTCATGTACAGAGCGTATAACTCTATCTCTTTCCAGGAGATCTATGATATGTCTGAGTCTTTCAGGTGGAATAGAGCGCCCCATTAACGCATCACTATTCCTCTTAATCAGGAACAGAGCTACAGCTCCTAGCAATCCCCCTATACACACAGAGCCTATAGCATCATACACATGACTACCTGTAGCATATGTAAGAGTTAAACATGTACCAGCTGTTAGTACCCCCAGGACAGAGACGCTATCCTCCAGCAGGACAGCTACAGAACTAGGATCTCTACCTCTTAGGATATAATCGCGGAACGTAACACCACTTAATCTAGCTGCTTCCCTGATCTGTATGACTGCCATGCACAGTGTAATACTCTCTATTACAAATGATGCACCTAGCACTAATAGTGCAGAGGGTAGTGACGTATATTCTGGTGCTTGATAGAACGAAGATATTCCATGGTATACACTCATACCTGCTCCTAGGAAGAATACACTCATTCCGCTCATTAGAGAGTATATGTATCTAGCTGTAGCGAATCCGTATGGATGATCAGGTGATGGATCACGTGTAGAGAGTGCTATACCTATAGCTAGGAGGATTTGGTTACACAGATCAGCGAATGAGTGTATTGCTTCTGAGAGGAGAGAAGATGAGCCTGTGTATAAATAGGTGGAGAGTTTCAATGTTAAAACAAATAAATTACTCAATACAGCAAAGCCTACTACACGACCTGATCCACCTAAGAATATATGCTTCCTCTTTCTGTACTCATCCATGGTACTTAGTGTATTAGCCTTCTTCATTCTCCCTATTAGCCCTGCTAATATCTTAGACCTCACTTCATCATCCTGCATTAGCCTAGACCGTCTTGTTCTCTCTAGCTCAAGCTTCTTAAAGCTACCCCATACCTCTAGTGCTTTTTGTTCTACCTCAGATTTGAGATAGCACTTCTCATATGCAGGATCTGTACTGAATGCACTACGTACCATACGAGGTTGTAATAGCTCCAGATGTTTAAGCTCCAGCTGGTAATCATTCATAGCACGGACCGGAGAGATGAACGTGTTACGATAATATGAAGGAGGGGATTCCGTAGAGGAGGTCTTCAGAGGTTTCTGAGAGAGTGTAGGTTGTGTGTGGGGGATAAAAGATGGAGGGAAAGGTTTGGTAGAATAGACAATGTATTTATTGTTACCTCGTAGCAATACATGTCCTATTCTATGTATAGCAAACATTCAATGCATTAATATCTACTGCAGGAGATGGAAATCAGAAATAGAGATATAGAAACTGTGTACAAATTTAGCATTACTAAACTAATGTTGTAACTGACAGCCAAGACTTAGCTGATAGCTTAAATATTGTGGTAAATAAGTATATATTAGGATAGCCATATGGTCCTGGAACGAAGTTTCGATTTCGTATACTTGTATACATTATTAAAAGTTTCGACACACTCAGTGCAGTTTGAATATTTATATAAAACGTTTACGGCCGGAAAATTGTAGGCTTTTTGATCGTCCCAAAAGTGTAAAAATGTTGATATTTTATGGGAAATGAGTGAAACGTAGTGCCAAAATTCAGATTCATTACACTCGTAACGCAGAGGCTGATATTAACTTTCCTTGCAAACTTTACTTTACTCTACTCTACTTTGCTTTCAGAACTTTATCAGCTGTTCTTTTTAGTTCATATTCATGAACTTTACCCTCGAACTTTGCTTGATACTTTGTTTCTAAACTTTATCTATTAGTGTCATTAAACCTTATAAAATTCTACTTATTTGAGTCTTCTTGTTATTCTATGAATAATCTTGCTCAACCAACTCTCTTGAACTTTTGGTTCATACTCGAACTCTTTTGGCTGTTACTTTATATTATCAACTGTAAAATGCTTTACCTTGGTTTCTAGATATGGAGAGACAATGTAAGTATATTAGAACCTGATTCGATTGTGATGAATATAAATTCTAGTGTTCTTTTGACAAAAATGGTTCCCTATATGATTATTATTAGATATTTAATCATAGATTGTGGATATAGTTTCTTTCATGTCATTCACAAATCTTCAAATACAATCAAGCAAAGAGTGTATTAAAATGACTTAGAACACATCCAAGCAGGCATGACCACTAATTCAGGGCAAATCCCAACTCCAACAACCCTAGGAGTACACATCCAGTCAGATAAACTAAATCCAGCATCCATGGTTAAATAACTAGTAAGCATATAGGTAGTGATAAAATCGAGCTCAGAAATCTCACGCAATACTATAATGTGGATCCTTACTTTGGGGATAAATTTTGCATGCCGGAGTATAAATTTTTCAATTATGAGATATCTTAAGAATACAAGCATATAGAATGTAACACCTGATGGGTACTAACTAGTCTTTGTTTACCTAAAGTACGAGGTGTTAGAAATACTAATAGAGAGTCCAACCAGATAGATTACTTATCTGACCTTCTCTTAGAGTGAGGAGAATGAGATAGAGAGTGGGAACGAGACCTGGAATAAGATCTAGAATAGCTCCTACTTCTACTCCTACTACTTCTATGATGTCTCTCCCTATACATTCTTCTAGGAGATCGTGAGTAAGATCTGGAGTAAGATCTCCTGGAGTAGTAATCCCTCTCTCTACGGCTACTACGCATATACCTATCCCTATCGTAGTCACGTTCTCTGTCACGATCACGATCCCGTCCATAACGAGATACGTATCTATCGTCTTCTCTATACCTCCTTGAGTAATAGTCCCTTGATCCTCCGAAGTATGGATCTCCTCTCTCTCGTATTCTCATCTGTCCAGGAGTCTTCCTGTCTCCCTCTGCATACTGGATTTCGAGAGGATTACCATGCATGTGGAATCCGTCCAGTTGATGTAGTGCCTCTTCGGCATCTCTCACGTCTTCGTACTGTACGTAAGCGAATCCGCGCGGTTTCTGCGTATGGAAATCTAACGGTACATACACGTCAGTGATAGGACCGTATTTAGTGAAGATAGAACGTAGCTCCTCTGTCTTTACGCTGTAGGAGAGGTTACGGACAAATAAGGAAGTGTTAGGTGGACGACGGTATCTTCCTGACATATCTGTAAATAACTACGTATGTAGAAATGAGGATACAATGGATTAGTTAGAAGTGTAAAGTGTAGATTAGATTCACCAACTGATCGTATAAATTAGGAGATGAGATAGATATTATGCATATTTATTATAATAGTGTGTCGGAGAAACAATTTGGTATTTGTCACTAAAATATTTATACGCGTCTATCAATAGTCAGTTATCACAGCCTATGATTAATTTTTACAGAACGAAACGGACAAGTTGTATTGAGGAAAATCCAAATTATTTAATTGGCACATAGGCATATACGTATTTGACCCTGAAAATGGGCTTCCCAAATCCACGGAACGCAACATACGATTTTAATAGCTTAAATTACGCAATGGAAAAGAATTCTTGAAATTTCAAATTTTCGTTTGTCGCATATTTGGCATTGTAAATCAAAGAATATTGTATCATGACGATTGTCAAGCATTTGTTATGCCATTTCACGCCGATGATCAATATGTCAATATTGTATACATACATGTACAATGTTAAAGCCTTTCAGCCCTTTCAGCCTAGAAAATTTCCCTCCCTAATTTTCGATCTCCTTTTCTGGGCTAGAGGGAGGTAGTTAACAAGCCGAAGATGGTTCATATAATATCCGTGATTAGAACTAATGAAAAGTTGTCCATGAGGTATTACTAGACATTTTATAGGTTTCACTATAAATTGAGAAAATTGACAAATGCTTGATAACCGTCATTACACAATATTATGTGAGTTCAAGGACAATTATGCAACAAACAAATTTGAAATTTCTTCAAGAAAACTGGTCAGTTCCGTTCCGTGAATTAGGGAACCCCACAACAAATGCTTGAAAAGTGTTGTTCTACATTATTCTGTGAATTTCAAGGTCAAATATTGTCACGCGACAAATTGGAAATTTCTTTAAATAAAACAGTATAACCATTGAAAGTATGTTTCTACCACAATTTTGAAATTGTTTACTTTATACTCATAAAAACAACAATAAATTTAGGGAAAGATGTGAGCGAAGCGTGAGGAAATTTACAGGTTGGAATTTGAGCCAATAATTCAGTGTATTTGACATGAATTTCCAATTCCACTATAATTTCATATCATGTAATTACTCTTGGCGGGGAGATATATCCCACCAAAGATTCGCCACTGTGTATGTCTGTGTGTTTTGAAGCGATATATACTTATATTGACATCAATCCTAGGCGAAATCCTGAACTACAGTAATAGTGAATAAATTCCACCAATCCTAGAAGTTAATGGTTATTATTAGGCCACTGTTAATGAGAAACTTGTTCAGCTACCACATTAAATCCACCTAACACATGCATGCGGGCGGGCGGTTCATTATCATTATCTCATTATTTTGTGAGGTATCAGCTGGAAATTCGTTCATTGACTTCATTCATAAAAATATTATTATTACTAATATCAAATTTGATATGGGAATAGCTGGACTATGAAAAAGATACTTTTATTGTACTCTAGCCTGTTGATACACCTTGTAGTTGATTACATTGAATAAATGGTGAAATGATGACAATAATGACAATATTAGTGAGGTAGCCAAATCAGATGCGAGCGGTGGAGCTGAAACATGTTTCGAACTAACAGTTGCCTTAGCTAATTTGATCTAAATCTGTATTTGCAACTAGATATCGCTTCCAAAAGCATAGACCAACCTCTGGGAGGTAGGGGGCCCTATATCACTGGATTGATCCCTATATCGCTGATCTCTAAATAGCGCTTACACCGACCAAAATTTTCACGAAATTTTCGTCCCACCCTAGGACCAATATTCCATGGAATTTGGTCCTAGGACCATCGGAGAGACCAAAATCTTTTCGTGACAGAGCCACATTTCTAAGTTTGATTCTAGTCACGAATAATAAAGCACTAATCCATGGTCAAATCCTTCTCTACTAAGTGTGATCAATTAATTATTGCTCCAGTTAGAAGTAATATTCTAATTAGAGAAATATCCACTCACATAATAAAAAGTCGAGTGAGCATGCTCACTAGGTCCAATGAGCAAGCTGTGAGTTGGCTAGAAGTTTGCTGGGCTTGCTAACATGTTGCTTAGTGTGTTCTGAACTCACGTTGGCAGGTGATAGGATAGGATTTTGATAGGATTATCTAGCTAGCTTTGCTTTTGTCGAGAAGATGAGCATTTCAATACACTAGTTGGATCTGAAGCAAGCTGTGAATTGGTTAGCAGTTTGCTGGGCTTGCGAATCACTCTACTTAGTGAGCATGCTCACTTTACTTTTCAATACATCCCACCCAACAATCGTTTACATTTTAAAACATTTAATTAGATTTATGTAATGAGATAATGTCTAACTTGGAACAACAGGATATCATTCCAACTGAAGTGAATCAGTCCTTTGAGATAGGAGAACAGCTGTTTTCTAGAATATCATTGACATTAGACAGGCGTATTCGTAACCTCGACAAACGTCGTAACAAATTAGCTCTCCTAGAAGATGAGTGTAAACAAGGCAAAACACTGAACGCGGATCAAAAATCCTCCCTCGCTAAAATCCCAATAATAGACGGGAACATAGAGATGGCTAAAGAAATGGTCGGTATTATCAAGGATACGTCTAGTGAGTATTCAGGTAACAGGGCTAAATTTGTGACGAAGAAGCCTAACCCTAAAAGGGAGGAGAGAGCTCCTAAGCTCAATCTGACTGTTGCTTTCTCTCAGCTTCTGCAATTCCATTCGGTGCTCACTTCATTCGCGAAAATTGACACTACTGAAAAGACTGCTAAAGATTACGCGGAATTGCAATTATCAGAGAATGACCTGGATCATTTGAGATCATTCTTAGATGTAACACAGCTATGGGATCCTACCCTTGAATCACTACATTCTGAATTTCCTTCTATTTCAAAGCAATTCAGTCTTCTAGTAGAATCATCCAAGGAGAACTTTCAAGATAAACTATCATATAACAGGTTACATAAAATACTCTTGGCATTATGCTCAGTTCATAACATGAAAATACTGGATGGTATGGTCGTAGAAGCTATCGCACTAGCTGAAGACCTTGAGGAGTATGCATTGGAGGACACAGTCTCTCCCTCCATTCCTCAACACAAGTCTACTACGACTACAGAAGTACCTGCACCTATTGAAGAGCTAATCCCATCTCAAACTATCCTCAATCAATCAGCCGAACCCCTGACAGAAGAGATGTTTATAAGCTCTACTAGCAGACTAGCTAATAGTGCTACAGATAATACACTCATAGAGACTACTGTATTCGTACCGAGTGAGATTGATAACGAGCCTGAATGTGTATCTAAACCAAGAGTAATTACCCCTATAGAGACTACACACATTGACATACCACCTGTTGTATCAGCTGATACTATATTCACTGAACAGATACAAGAGCCTATACCTACTCAGGTAATATCATTTTCTGGTATTAATCTGTCTAACGTAGTCTCTGAGGAAGATTTTGATTTCTTACACGATTCTGAAATATCTGTCAAACAACCAACTAAGCCATTTTCTACCTCGCAACAACCAATACAATCTTCTATATTCGCTGCCAGTGACAGTACTAATACAGGATTTATGAGTGCTCGGTTGCCTGAAACTAATTACAAAACACGTACTCAGAATCTGAATATGTACCCTGCTAGACAACAAGCTACCAGCTCAGCTGTTAACTACCCAGATGTAGATATAGATTCTGACATGATGAAACACTACACACGTGGTAACCAGACAGACATACAGCGACCACCTCAGCAAATGGCTACCTCTTCCCTAGCTCAGCCATTTACTGGTATGGTAGTTGAGAATTCTGGTGCTGGTAGAGTAGAGAGTGCATGGAATAGAAAATAGATTGTCTGAATTAATTTTGTACTATATACACTCTATCAGTCTGATCTCTACTCTCATAGATCATTGTAGTGTGTAGCGAGGTAATTCTTAGTTGTTTTTCGAGTATTTGTATTGTTGATTAGTGTGCAATGATTTCGTATTGAATTGCAGGTATGTTTTGGAAAGTTAAATTAGGTTAGAATTGGTGGACGCGAAATCTAGCAGTCCGATTCCCATCAAAATTCCTCCGAAATTTGCACCTCGATATGAATTTTTCTATAGTGAGACACATTTTTAGTGATTAATCATATTTTCACACCAATGTAAAATTCAAAAGCATGCTAGAGATGGGTTTCAACATGTTCTCAAGGGAAATTTGGTGCAATAGAGTCCAATTTTGAGAATTTCAAATCTGTAGCTACATGATTTATCATATGCTTAATCGTATTTTCATGTCCTGGGCCAAATATCTAGGGGGATCAATTGGCCAGAACATTCACAAAGTTGGTTACTATTTCAAAATTGTCTTAGAGATTAGCTTCCACCTTCGTATTAGGGTTACGTAAACAGAGACGGAGAATTCAATTCTGACACTTTAAAGTGTATTAGCACAATTATTTAAATACAAAAATATTAAAATTTTCTTTGGCTGAATGGATTATTTCGTAGAAGATAATAGACTCAATAATCCACTGTAATTATTTTAGTTAAAAATTATGTCAACACAGCTGTAATTTGAGATTTTCAATATTAGATTAAACTATAATAGGCTATGAGATTTATATGTAGTTAAGTGATAGAATATACGTTTGAGTTAAGAGTTATGGCGACACGAGTAGTAGCAGCAGGAGAACTGATGTGTGTAGATGAGTTAGAGAGGAATCTAACAGATCTGACTAACCACGTACAGCTAGAGAAAGAGAAAGTAAGTAGTAACTTCAAGGAGCTACACAGTCTGTTAGTAGTGAGGGAGTGCAGTCTGTTGCAAGAAATAGATGAGTTTGTTAAGGGAGCGAGACAAGAGTTCACTGAGAAGAGAGAGCTCCTCCAGGAACTGTGTACAGCTAGGGAAGGACTGGAGAGAGACCTGACTAAGAACAAATTGAGGAAAGTACTGGAGAAGAATCTACGGACGCTAGAAGATGAGATCGGAGAGGAGGTAGCAAGGGGTGTGAATATGGGGTGGGTAAAGTTGGACTGGAAGATGGAACAGCTGGAACAATCAGTGATTGATGTGGGCAAGGTTGTGGTACTGAAGGAGAGACCTATTGATTATTTTGTGAAATCGTGTCCTGTCTGGTCCCGAGAAGGAACAGGTTCTGGTGAGATTGTTCAGCCAATGCAAATGGTAATTGACAATGAAACACAGAATATATTTGTTGCTGATTATAACACTGACTTAATACAAGTATTCAATGGAGAAGGTAACCATCTCTATAAAATACCAACACCTCAAGAACCTGCTGGAATCGCTCTAATGAATGAGTTCATTTTTGTATCTACTGGAGATGAGCTAGTAAAGATAGAAAAGTCGAGCAATGAATCTATCCTATCGGTTAAAACAGAGAAAAGAGTCTGGGGAATTGATGTTGACAAAAACATGAACGTTTATGGATGTGAGAATGACAACAAATCAGTAATTGTGTTTGATAAAGATCTCAAATTCATGAAAAGAATCAAACTAAAAACTATTCAAGTTAATTTCGATACGCAGACATACAGCATAAAACTGTACGAGGATAACATGTATGTCATGTTTGGTAAATATCCTCCTTTCCATCTACAAATATTCTCTCTAGAAGGAGAGCTAGTGAGGTGTTTGATAGAAAAAAGTGAGATTGGTTGGAGTTATTTCTTCTTAATTGATCAACTGGGGAATATTATCATAGCAGATTGGGTAGGAAATCAAATAAAGATATTCTCCAATAAAGGAGAAGTACTACACACTATCAGTAGTGATATGCTACCAGAAGATCAGGAGTTCTATCATCCGAATGGGGTAGCAATTGACAAGCAGAATAGAATTATTGTAGCTCATAGGAACAAGAAATATAATCTTCTAGCTTTCTGAATTATCAGAAATTCAGTATCCTTCCTTTTACTGTTAATCAGTGTTAATTATTTACGTTATTTACTCGATTAAACCCAATCCATGTATAGCTAATATTTAAACTGTAACGAAGGGGACTGATAAAGTGTACAAATTTGTACTCCTTAACCGTGTTCGTATTAACAAGACTCTACTGTACGTGGTAACTGAAGTGCGTCTTATCTGATTTTCTTCAGATACAAGAATAGATAATCCGTTTTGGAAAACTGAGTGTACGCCAAAGCATAAGCAGAGTACGTACTTACAGAATTCTTGTACTGTAATTTAAATAAGTGATCCCGATCATATATGTTCATTATTGTTAGGAATTTCCTTTCTGTTAGCGGACTTCTATTACTTAGTTGTATATTTCGAAATAACTGATTATTTATGTTATTTTTGCATTGTCAGTAGATATTAGTATATTGTGCTGGATATTACCATCTCTAGACAATTTCATAAAATTAGATCGAACTGTTCTTATACTCAGTACTTTTCAGTTTCTATCAAATTAGCAAGGTATAATTATCTAACTGGAAATGAGTTAAGCAAACTTCTTATAAAAGATCACGAATCATTACCCTACTGTGCCGTGCACCTTACCAATAGTAATTGAATTCTAAAATAGTAATCATTTCCGAAATTATTCTAATTTCTTGAATCTATTTATAGTTATTAATTTTCCTATAAATTTGGGTAAATTCAAGTTACAAATACAATACTATAAATCAAGAATAATGTTATCAAATAGTACAATTGAACACAATAACATCACTATTGCTTACTATGTTGCTGGTTTGATTAATAGAGGGGTGAATGCAGTATGTGGTCCCGTGGTGGCCATAACAGCATTTCTTCTTCTAATTTTATCATTTTGTTGGTCGTTATACTTACTAACTGGCGTAATAAAAGGCTTTAGAAAGAAAGAAAGGTATATTAATCGTGATATGAAAGAAGAAGTGATCGAAAGTATCCTAAAAAACAAAAAAAATAACCGAATTAAGAATTTTATTCTATTCGCTATTTGTGTAAGTGAGTGTACTTTCATCGTTTCGTTGCTAGCATTTTCATCTACTCATTATTTGCGTGATAAAGATGATATAATTCCCAAAAAACTGTTCTCTTCTTCTTTTCATAAGATATCATTCACGTTCTCTGACTCTCTGTATTCTACATGGGCTCGTTTCCAAAGTACTGTCTGTTTCAATTTCTTCCTTTTCCTTATATTGTTAATCCGTATTCTCACGCAATACATGGCTAATTGTTATAGCTTTTTCCACTCTAACTACTCTCTGAAATTCCAATTCATTCGATCTGTTGTCATGCTAATCGCCTTGACTTTCATCGGTACATTTCAAATCACGATATTTCTCTATCGAATTCTCTACAATATCCAAATCATCTATGAGTTTATATTATTCCTACGAGCCTCTACAAATCTACGAAAAGTTTTGTATAAAAGATTTTTCGATGCAAAGGTTCATGAAAACCAGAGTCCACATGTTATAGCATATTATAAGAGAGCTCATACGGAATATAGGATAACTTCAGTTCTGTTAGCTCTCGCTTTACTGGGACATATTGCTAGTATGTGTATACTCTCTCTTCATCAACTAATTGTAACTGTACTCTATCAGCCTGGAAAATTAGGAGATATTTTAATCGGTCATGATTTAGACATTACATACATAGATCTACCCATTTCTCTCAAGCTTTATGACATATTAATCAGTTCACTGATTGAGATATCATTTACACTAGGTATGTGTATGCTTGTTTCTCCGTATATATTTGTTTCACTGAATTATATAGTATTCTTTACAAAGAGACGGATGAGCTCAAGAAAGTATAGATTCTCGTATTTCTCTGATCCGGATAAAGTCAAAGTTCTTATTTCCAAACATAACTATATATATACCACAAATCAGTTATAATTATTAATGTCACGTACGTCTTTGTTGTAAATATTTAAATTTATATTGCATATCTCTTAATGAAACATTCAGAATTTTGTGAAGTGGAGCATTGTTGTCACTGTGCCATTTAGGATCTAGGAGTCATTATTTCCAAAGTTGTACAATCAATGTATTACTGCCAATGTGTGTAATATAGTATTAGATACTTATCTGCAGTAAAATTGGATATACAGTAGATTCCGAATAACGGACACGTTGGGGACATCGCTTCTGTCTGTTGTAAGTTGTCAAGTAGTAATTAGAAGAGTCATGTATATTTTCTAAGCAAAGACCAAATGAATAAATCCCTTATTCTTCAACTAAAATCTAAAAGTGTCAGATTTGTTGCTATTTTTAAGTTTTCCCAGGATCTAATGAAGAAATTGTTTAAACGTTAGAAATTATGAATTACGTAGTACAGAAGACCCTCGCTTTTCAGAACAGGGCCAAAAGCAATATACAGTGGAGTCTCCCAAACGGACACTCCAAGAAGCGGTCCCATTGTCTCATATATATGAATATATCACAATTCTTTGCCATTGTGAAGGGAATTATCCACTTAATTAACTTGACATTGAATTATATTGTTGTATTAGAAACATATTACATAAACATGAATGAAATCTCACTGCTTATTAATGAAATTGATAAGGAAATGAATCCTGTGCCTGTTCAGTCCAGTACTAAATCACTGAATAAGGTATCTGTCAAATCAGAGACATCTAATCACAAAATACATACTATTAATCAACATAATGCAACCAGGTCTACTTACAATCCTGGAGTCAACAGAACATCAGAAAGGTTCTTACAATCGAACATGAAGAGACCATCTAGTTACATTACTCCCACAGCAAAGAGGGGTAACTTACGTTATCATGTCTATCATGAATATTGTTCAAACACATAATATTATTAATGCTAAAGATAAGGCCCCTGTTTCAGCTCTACTGCCTATATGATGACCATCTAAGCATGCAGGCGAGATTTGATCGTCGTTATCTCATTATTTATGACGTTATCATAATACAAAGTAGCCAATTAATGGAGAAATCTCATCCAACTTCGAAAAATGATAATTATGGGTGTTAAAGGAGGTCTGTGAAGATAAAATCTCTAATAATATATTCACCTATCAGTAATTATATATTATTTGTGTATTTGAATTTCGCTAAGAAAATGGTGAAACACTGGCAATATTCATGCGGCAGGTAAACTTGATGCGGGCGGTGGCGCTGAAACAATTGTCCAAAGTTTGTACGATATCTTTTATGTTTTCTTTGTATGCAATTATTATATATCCTATTTAGGAAAACTCTCTTCCAAATCATTTTCAGGAATTAACTCAAAAATTAAAATCAAACCTATCTTGCCTAACAATCCAAACGAATCTGTGAAAACTATTTCACGTAAAAGAATGGATGAAATAAAACAGATGAAATGTAATCAAAGTCAGAGTTCTCAAGGCAATGAGTCTTCTGTTCCATCTGAGTTTACAGAAATAATCAATTCTAAGTCTAAGTAAATACCTAATTAGCTCATACAATAGAATCGTTAATAATTGGATACCAACATTTGAGTCACGCTATTTAAAGGCACTCCTCTAGTTCAGTGGTTCTCAAACTGGGGTCAGTGGATCCCATATAATAGATAAGGGGGTCCGCGGGTGATAAAAGTTTCTTAAGTTGTTGGAATGGGGACTACCAGACTATGGATTAGTGTAACGCCACGGAATGAAATGTCTGTTATTAAGTATAGAGAATAGACGTATATTGCTGTTCCCAACTAAATTTATTATTTCAGCCAATTTCGTTGCAGAAACTTTGCATTCAAACACACTTCTACGAATCAAGAGTTATAGTATATTATTAATAATTTTAACTTACCAAAGTTAATTATTTGCTCTATTTGAAGATATAATTGGATTGTAGAAGAAGAAAAGATGGCTGAACTTGAAAACAATATAGCCATATTACAGAAACAAGAATCTAAGATTGATTTCATGAAAACATTAACAGATGTTAAAGTAACTCTAATCACATGTACAGTATGTAATTACACGTCAGAAAAGGTTCTTAAGAAATGTACAGAGAGATATCATACACTTACTAGGAAGAGAGTTACCAAATCTTATTTTGTTTGTAAGGTAATTTATTCTGATAGATATATGGCTGTAGATGGTTCGGTTGGTCCTCAGGTTCCAACTGGATCATATTGGTGGTGTCAGTACCCGGTTTCCAAGAATTTCTGATCCAGCACTTTTCGGACGGTAACATATTGATCCTGTACAAATTGAGTCTCACGGTCGGCACATTTGTCCTCATGGTTTCAGAACTGGCACTTTAGGTGCCCGAAAAGCACTTAGATAAACCCCTGGGTTAGCACATTGAGTATGGGTCAACCGGACCAATGACTTTTGACTGCTACGGGCTTCAGATAGATATTTATAGAATACCCTCTTCATTGAGGAATCATACTAAGACCATGGATAATATTCTAAACAAAATTAGATATAATTACGAGGCACGATAATTATCTTAAAAACTGACTCATTTCTGGATCCATGCTTCAATATGATTCCCGATAAACTAGTCCATTTCTCATCAACAGACTAGACCAGCTGTTCCCAACATTTTTCACCCGTGGACCCCCTCCCATAGACTGCAATTGATCCCGTAAACCCCTCCTGTTGTCCATGCATGGACCTCAGGTTGGGAACCGCAGGACTAGGCTAGAATATAAGACAATATATTTATGCTATAATATCCTGTAGGATTGTGACTATATGAAAACTGTATACAACTCTTCATATCCTAAATCAATGTGTGAAGGATGTGGCAGTGTACAGTTCATAAAGTCTCGCTTGCCAATCAACACCAAAGGCAAACAAGAAGAGCTTCTAGTTCGAGGATTTGAAGAAAGATCTCTTATTTGACTAATTCGTGTGTACTAATTTCTTATTTAAACCTTCTTATCATTATATTACAATAAAATAATTAGAATTTTAACAAAATATAGAATACATTCAATACAATATAACAAGGAGTAATTACGATTCGCAGAGAGAGAATATTTGTGATTATTTGTCTCTAAAGAGAGCTAACTGAAATGGGAGAGACAACGGAGTGAAAAGCAGGGAGACAGTGCAATGATTATTGATCTTTTATTCTGAATCTAAATAAAGAAACTGGTTTTCCACTTGAGCTACATAAACCTACAATTTCCATTGGCTTTTTATCAAAAACGATTCCAGGATGAAACGTGTTCGAAATTTCGATATTTTTCTCGAATGTCTCCAGAACTTCACCATTATTCGATATAAGCTTTATATAATGCGAACTGCATATTATATAGTTAGAATTTGGAGTGACATCGAAAAACTGAATGGAGTTAAGATCTAACTCAATTTCTTTCAACAATTCTTCTTGTTGTGAAAATATCTTCAAACCCATTATATCCGCATACACACTCTTGTGTTGGTGTAATACATCTAGCACGATTATAGTATCTTTATGTAGTTTTATATCTCGGGGCTGTGTCAAATTTGATCTAGCGAATTCACAATATCCGCTATCATAGTGTGTCAGTATAAATATTCTGTGATTAAATCCGTCACAAATATAAATGTTTCCTTCATCGTCAACTGTTATGCCGCTAGGAAAGGCTATATTAGTCTTTGGATTATTCGTGTATCCAAACGAGCATTTGGTGATTCTTTCTCCTTCTAGAGTGAACACAGATATCGCATATTCATAATACTCAGTTATATAAACTCTATCATTAGCTACACATATTCCAAAGGGATGGTGTAATGATTTAGTAACTGGAAATATGAATAGACAGTGAAACTCTGATGAGAATACTCTAATACATCTATTTGTCTCATCACAAACATATGTATTGGAAGTTAATGAATGAAGTGCAAATCCTTTCGAACTAAATTGCATTATTGACGAAGTGCTGAGTTCTAAAACAACATAATCCTCATGTAAATTTGATTCAATTCTATAGTCTCGAATAGGGGAGTTGGTAGTACGGATGAGTAGTGGACGTAGACTACCTTTTGAACTACGATTTCCCATTTCTTTTCAAAAGTATTTGTGTCTACTAAGTTTAAAATGAATGAATTATAATTGTGTAAGATAAAACTTATGAGAATTAATACATGATCTAAGTTATCACACACATCTACAAATATAAATCTCACTATACATACTGATACTAAGTGATACTGACCTGTTCAGAAATATAATTTACAATCAGCACCCAGACGTTATTGATTACTCTATGATTGTATTTATTGAACTAGGAAAGATTTCCTAATGAATTAGTTCTCCCTAGTTAATTCATTCACTAAATTCATTAACATGATAACATGTATTGTAGCCTAATATTCTCTATGAAGCATAGGTCGGCTCAACGGAAGATTTGTTTTACTTCTATGGCATTAATTGGCCAGATAATTGAACGTCCATTCCCGTGTCATTTCTGGACATCGTAAAACAATTTCTCATTTGTTACGATCATTAATTTCAAGCCCTGCTAGCGGCGGCAATTATTCAATAGAGACGATTATTCGAGATAATAGAGTGCGAGCCAACTTGTAATAAAGTTAAGCGATAATTATATTATTAATGAATTTAGTAAATGAATTAACTAGGGAGAACAAAATTTATTTAGGCAATCGTTCCTAGTTCGATAAATACAATTATAATTCATTCATTTAAACTTAGAGACACAAATACTTTTGAAAAGAAATGGGAAATCGTAGTTCAAAAGGTAGTCTACGTCCACTGCTCATCAGCACCGGCAACTCCCCTATACGAGACTGTAGAATTGAATCAAATTTACATGAGGATTATGTTGTTTTAGAACTCAGCACTTCGTCAATAATGCAATTTAGTTCGAAAGGATTTGCACTTCATTCATTAACTTCCAATACATATGTTTGTGATGAGACAAATAGATGTATTAGAGTATTCTCATCAGAGTTTCACTGTCTATTCATATTTCCAGTTACTAAATCATTACACCATCCCTTTGGAATATGTGTAGCTAATGATAGAGTTTATATAACTGAGCATTATGAATATGCGGTATCTGTGTTCACTCTAGAAGGAGAAAGAATCACCAAATGCTCGTTTAGAAACACGAATAATCCTAAGACTTTCAAAGGCCTTATTTGCGGCATAACAGTTGACGATGAAGGAAATATTTATATTTGTGACGTATCTAATCACAGAATATTCATACTGACACACTATGAAACCGGATATTGTGAATTCGCTAGATCAAATTTGAGACAGCCCCGAGATATAAAACTATACAAGGATACTATAATTGTGCTAGATGTATTACAACCTCATACGGGTGCGTGTACAGAGATAATGGGTTTGAAAATATTTTCACAACAAGAAGAACTGTTGAAGGAAATTAAATTAGATCTTAACTCTATTCAGTTTTTTGCTGTCACTCCAAATTCTAACTATTTAACATGTAGTTTGTATTATATAAAGCTTATATCAAAAAGAGGTAAAGTTCTGAAAACATTCGAGAATAATTTTGATGTGTATAACACGTTTCATCCTGGAATCGTTTTTGATACAAAGACAATGGAAATGGTAGGATTATGTAGCTCAAAGGGAAGACCAGTATCTTTATTTAGATTCAGAATAAAAGAATGATAATAGAATTTACATGCAAAAGCACCATGTTTGATACAACTTATATGTAATAAGAAAATACACTATTCCATGTAACATGTCCAGTGTCCACACAACATCATGCATACACATTACAATAACCATGTTGTGGATTTAGTATACTTGCTTGAATGTTGTTCTAGGTCATGTTGACTGACTCCTTGCTTGCGCTTGGTTGGACAGGAGATTAGTATATAACGTAAAATATATCAAATCCATCTTAAAACATTTTGTCAAACTAGCATAATCAAAGTTGAAGTTAGTATAATTTATATTACCATATAAAGCAAATCTAAATAATTATAAGCTGAATAAATATTAGTCCGTGTATTAATATAGTATTCTAGCATAGAAATTTGTTAGGGAGAAAATATTTTGATAAAACTCTCTTCATCACAAACATGGCCAGGTGCTGTATTCTTCTTCATAGCAACCAGTTCATCTAAGGTATGTGTGGAATGCTCTGTCCGTATTGGATCATGTGGTGGAGGTGGTGCATAGTAACTCCCATTAGATTCTATCATATGAGATCTGTCACTGGCAAAATAATTTAGAAAATCTTGAGCCTTCAGAATTCTGTAAGAGCGTTGGAAGTCAGCTGTCATTCGATTCATTATATCAGGCTGTAAGTGAAGTTGTTTGTATTGATCAAACACCATCGGGAAAGGTAAATTAGTATCCAAATCGTAAACAACGATTTGCTCCTTACTTTCTTTCCAAATTATAATTAGATGGTAATCCCATATCTGCATGTACATATTCTCAGCTTTACCAGTTTTGTGGTGGAAGAATGGAACTTTCTTCTTATCATTGCTAGATATAATGACGTAACATTTTGAGAAGTCTGTACATTTGTTAGAAATATGTTCAGCTAATTTCCATATATTCTCCTCGCAGTAGAATTTAGTGTAAGGAAGTGCTTTAACGTCCAAGTCTAGCGGATCCCTGTTGTCTGGTTTTATCTCGTTCAGAGCTATCGGAACCTCTGGTATGCCTTTGTCAGCCATTCAGAATGATTAAGTATTCTATAGCGAGTTATGCAGCAGTGTATTAACTACATTATTCGTATATTTATTACAGTATTTCCCTGTGAATAAGAGGCGGGGGTGGGGAAAGGCTCCAAGGTTCATAAAAATTTATCATCACCCTCTAGAAATTCTTGTGAAAAATACACGCCTCCTTTGACTATATGCAACAAATTTGGATAATTATGTTTCCAAAATCATTTGTACTTTAAAAATTGTAAAACTATATGTATTTAAAATGTCCACGAAAAATAATGTAATTACTGTATAATGTACGATGGTTTCTGAATAACATAATATTGTCATTGGATAAGTGATACAGATGCAAATGTTAGAAGTGATCTGAAAATAAATTCGTAGTTAATACTATACTTATTAGAAGATCTGTAACATAGCTTCCTTATAGTTACATACAACTATAACTCTCCCTTCTTTGTCTATACACACCCCTCTAGGCTCAACTAGTCTGTCTTCTCCATGTTTCAACTCTAGACTTGTTTGTAAAGTATATCCTCTATTATATTTCATAAATACGTACACATAAGGTTTTCTACTGTCGGTTATCAAAAGGCGACCTGAGGAGTCTATGCAGAAGAAAGAAGGCATCAAATCATTTGACTCTCTAGATAAGAATTGACTAAGTAGGTCTCCTCTTAAATCAAATTGCAGAATTAAGTAGTATTTGCTATTCAATACGAATAAACTATTCTTGTGTATCTTAATGTCAAGAGGTTGATACAAGGATGGATGTGTTATAGTTTTGACTATGCAACCATTAGAGTATACATTAATACGATCGTTCTTAGAGTCACACACGTACAGATTAGGATCTGAGTATGCTAACCCAGTGGGTGTGTTCATCTCACCCTCTAGTGAACCATGCTTACCAAAAACACGACTACTAGATATGTACTTATCCTGAGACTCATCTCTTAAAGAAATGGAAGCTATTAAATCATGAGTGACAATATTGCGAGATTTAGCACTGATATATAATATGTTGTTTTGAAACTCAATGCCGTATGGTTGAGGTGAGAAATATACGTATTCTGGTTCAGGTTTACGGTTGAAAGGGCTATTTGCTGATATTAAAGGGGTTTCTCGTGTTATATAAGTTTTGCATCCATCGCCTATGATGCTACTATAGTAATCTCCTTGTATGAAAAATTCCTTCCTGTTAACTAGCATGAAAGATGCGAATTGAACCTCTTTCACTTTCTCAGTAACAAGGGAATATGAGTATAAGTTACAAGATATGTTATCCAATACATACACTGCATGGGCTATATAATCATAAGCTATTCCTTGTGGATATTGACATCCTAATAGAGATACTGTAATTATAGGTTTACGCCTTAATTCGTAATCTGTTATTCTAGCATGAATAACTGGAGGAATAATAACTGGAGGAATAATAACTGGAGGAATAGCAACTGGAGGAATAGCAACTGGTTGTTTTACTGCCATTTTATCAATTGTTCGTTTCACTGGCCTTTCCACATTTACTCGACTACTCTCTGTTATATAATTATCTAATTTAATTTTTTTATGCTTTACTTCTCTTCTACCTTCACTCACTACTACATTACCTATCTCCTTCAACTGACCAGCTACTCCTTCCTTCCATACAAGTTCCACACTGTGAGGAGGATACTCTCTGTCTAGAGCTTCTATTTTCTTGTCTGTATCAGATAAGATAGATTTCTTGAGATCCTCAAACTCTCCACTCTTGAACTGATCCTCTATGTTAATTCTTATTGCAGTGAGAGAGGACATTTTATTTTTGTATTCGCTCTGTTTGTCTGTGAATTCCTTCTCCAGTTTGTTCAGTTCTTCACTCAGTTCTTTTTCAATCTTGTGGATATTAGCTCTCAGTTCTGATACTCTCTCTCTCAGAGCACTGCGAGCTGTCTCTAGTCCAAACAGGAATTCTTCTCTATCACTTTCTTCTGGAGATATTCTCGTAGCCATTTTCTATACTCTCAATGTATTTTTTAATTAATAATGATTAAGTAACTTTTTCCTATAATTAGGAATAATTACTACGTATATTAACGTATATTTGATAGTTTATTATTTTGAATATTATTTCATAAAATACACATAATGCATACACAAATAACAAACAACAATTAGACATATTATTAGTAAACCGACTTCAGAGCAGACTTGAATTCGGTAAAATCTATTTGTCCATCGTGATTAGAATCTGCAGCAGTAAACATAGCATCAATATCAATTTTCCGTGCATCTTCTCCAAATATTTCTTCCATTCCCTCTTTCAACTCCTCTGGACTTAGTTTTCCATTATGGTCCTTGTCCATCTGGTTGAATGTCAGTGAAGCTTCCTCACTGAATTGTGACATCAATTGTACATATTTCCTAGGGTTTTCTTGCTCAGAAATATCCGCAGATAAGAGTAGAAGGAAATTTGGAAAATCTAACCCTTGCAATTCCTTAAAAGGATCAAGCAGTTTAGAAATCTGGAACTTCGATCTGTGTAGTCCAAGCTTCTTGAAAATAATTGGTACATCTTCGATGCAAATGTAAGTAGTATTGGATCCTGTAAATGTATTGAATATGTATTTAACCTGGAGAATCTCTTCCCTCTCGAAAGTAAAGTTTGCATAGTTACTTGAAGACATATTGTAATTTAGATTTTTTAACATTATTGCAAATTTGTTTATTATTTATAGACATACGATATGTATTGTATTGACAGCATACAAAACACACATCATGCTATATCATTGATTAATTATTGATGAAAAACAACTTTAGCCACTAAATACGTTAATTATAAGAGGGGGTAGACATCACAAGGTAATTATGTATTGAAGATATTCTTAATCATGATAAGAATAAACATCCCGTTGGGTACCTATAGAAACGTTAAGATTGGATGATTGCAAGAAATTTATGTATTACGTCATATCTTCCATGGATATTATAATTAAGAACTTAGTAGCCCGAAGTGATGATTTTGTGGGAACTATAGATTAACCTACGTTGATTGATGGGGAATAATATTAATTGTTATATCGGCGGCAGCCAACTCGTCTATAATTTTGGTCAGCTCGTACTTGTAGATACGTCCCCTCGATGTTGAGTTGACTGACAATTGTCATATCATACTAGTTAGAAATTTGTTTACAAATCTGCTAGAGAAATCAAAACAGTTTTACTAATCAGAAATTTACCAAATGGATGGATACAATCATCATGATACTGAGTAAATCACTCTCGTATAACTTTCATTGAAATAATGTATACGCATTTATACATGATTTTCTATATTTAGAAAAATAGGATATTTTCAATGTTGTGAAGAAGTTTACAAATTTGGAAGAAATCAGGGTTGTAGCTAGCACTAGAAGCGAGGTGGTGCTATGGTTCTCCTGAGGTCACACCTTTGTACTATCGATGTTTCTATTAATGTAATTTTTGGTACATCGAATGTCCAATAATGAACCTGAAAGGTAGTAAATATTTGGTGGCGCTACCCTGACAACGCCCCTGGTAGAAATGTATTTAACTTGGGGATCAGTCAACTCGTCCATATTTTATGCCCACTTGATGTTGAGTTGAACAGGGACGAGTTGATGCATGATACGAGTTGACTGGTAATCATTTAATTTACTGATAAACCTAAAGTTAGTAAATACACATAGGGTTGGGGTTAGAATTAGGGTAGAACACACACCCCCTAACCCTAACCCTAACCCTATGTGTGTGGGTGTGGGTGTGTTGAATTAGCCGAAGGCAAAATTGTAAGATAGAAATACAGTTTGAGAATTTATATAAAGATTGAATAACTCTAAATATTAGCCTATTGTAAGATAAGGTTGATTACAGTTGAGAGGAAGAAGCTATTAAAATAGTGCTTCTTTTGGCTTCAAATCTATTGTTCTAACAGATACGCCAGGCGGTAGAGAGTAATATTAACTTATAGTTGCTAAATATAGACATAAAATTGAGAATTGTTATATATATTATTAGAAAGTAATGCAAGAATTTTTGCAATAGAAAGTGTAGGAGAAATTATCAAATGTATTTATATTAGGGGACTGTTAGCTCCGCATTAGATCCACCTGATCATGCATGCGGACGGGCGGTTCATTATCATTATCTCATCATTTTGTGTTTGATATGAGAATAGGCTAGATTATGAAAAAGATACTTCTATTGTGCTCTAGCCAGTTTATACACCTTGTAGTTGAAAAACATTGAGTATATGGTGAAATAATGACAATATTAGTGCGGTAGCCAAATCAGATGCGGGCGGTGGATCTGAAACATGTTTCCAACTAACAGTGGCCTTACATGTAAATATGATTTAGGCATCGGTGATTTTGAATCTGCAGAGCTGAAACTCTCCTTGTAAAGATTGTTGGCCAAAAAACTCAACTAAAAATATTTAACCATTGTTGCTGTGAATGATGGAATGAGTAGATTCGATAAACAATAGTGAAAAACGTCCATATGCGACCGGATATTTTCCTCAGAAATGATATAGAAATTGATCAGAAAAGTAGAAATTTGATCACATAGAATATTCTAGCCCCTACTTGTTGCCTCAATGTCCCTCAAGTTATTTCGGAGTTTATTTTTCGAATTTTATCAGAAAATGTCGAATCGATATTGTTCCTTTTCTTTCACAGTTCTACTTTTATGATCAAATTCTACATCAAAGTACACAGTCTCGTCCATATTAAGGCCATATAAAGTAATAGACTTGTTTCTCATCCTCACCCATCCCTAATTTTGTCCCTCGTCCGGAATGATTTTATTTCTTTTTTTCCAAATTTATGGATAATTCTTTGTTCAGATTGTGTAATCCACATTAGACTACTTTTATATTTGAAAATTCAATACTTTGATACCCAGAGAGAAAGTGATCAGATAATCAAAGGTTCAAAATATTTTCCATTTTAGCTGGCTTATAAAAAATAAAAACCACCCGCCGCCGCCCCAATTCTCGAAGAAATTCCAAATGAGAAACAAGTAATGTATTTTACATGGCACGAGGAAAATAGTTTCAACAAACCGTTATATTATAATTCTATTAGCTAGGATACAATTTATAGCTAATACATCAATAGAATTAGTATAATACAGCGAATATGTAGAATAGCTAATTCAAATTCTTTGTCCTTTCCTTTCTCTGAAGAATACTCTAACCATTCCTACCTGTACCCCTGCTATTATTATTAAAACTATTATCTGAGCTATCGAGAAATAGTTTACACGTGTATAATTTGATTCTGCGGTTTTTCTATGTCTAGCTTCTCTCCCTCTAAAATGTCTCTGTTGTGTAATTATCAAGTTCAGGGCATGACCGATGTTCCTTAGTTTTGTCTCTATGTTTTCAACTTGTCCGTCTAATTCGTAGTTTGAGATTGTTTCTTCTGAGAGATTTAAATCCTAAAAAACATAATTCATCAACAATTCGTAAAGATTAACGCCATAATTCTGTAATTTTATATTCAAAGTGCATAATTACCAACCCCCCTTTTACAAATTTCCCGGGATTCACGTTATTCCCCTGTTCCACCAAAATATCCAGAAATATAGCAAAAATGTGTGAAAAATCCCATGATTTTGAAAAAATTTCACTTCTATAAGACAATCACATTTAATCTCGGAGAGTTGTCAAGTATGAAAGAAAACAAAATACAACATAATTTGCCCATAATTAACAGAAATCGAACCTCTAATTCATCTTCTGCATTCGTCTCCAGAATAAGATAAACCAACTTAGCAACCAGTGTGGAATGTGTATTATCCAGACATACAGCATAATCGCCTGTTTTATCAGCTACAAATGTATGGTAACCTTCAGATAGTCTATTGAAACTCTTAAAACTTCTCAAATTAGAACTTTTAATGTGGCAATCAATATCTAACGCACCTCCCTCTATCACTTGAAAATCCACTTCCATATAATTGCCTTCTGTCATAGGCTGGTATAAACACAAACTGTCTCTAGCTGATATTTTAACTGTGAATGTATAGCTCTTGGAGAGTACACAATTAACCATGAATGAGATTAGTAATAGGAAAATATTGATCTTCTTGTTCATTGCTAGTAATAATAAATAATTATGATTTCAAATCTTTAGAATTGGGCATAGGTTGCTGCAAAAGGTTTTACCACAGCAATCAGTATTCTTTAATAATATAATTCGTCGCGGCTATTGCGATGGCCGGTAGTAAATAGTTACAGATAAATTAGAATAACCAGACTTAGAAACCCGAAAAATATCGAAAAAAATCTATCTGAAAATATCTCCATATTGGTGATATTTTCGATAAATCTTGGAATTTTCTATATTTTTCTAACCTGATATATCGAGAGCATTCCTTGCTCATGAAGATTTACCATGGATTAGTAGGAATGCCATGAAACGAAATATCATATTTCCCAATAAAGCATTATCCATTTACAAATAATATATTACACCGAACGGTCAGTAATGAATAGTAAATTAGAGAGTAATTAGAAATACATTGACAGACTAAATACATAAACACACGTCCATACTATTGCACTAATACAGTAAAATAGATGTTATGTAGATTTGTGGAGTATTCATCTACAGAATAGTACAACATTTTCTTTTAGGCTCTGGGGCTGGCGCTTCGAACTCAGTTGGTTGCTTGGCTGAATGGATTTGGTTGAATAGGCTTATGAATGCCTCGTCTACGTTTATACGAGTTTTAGCGGATGTCTCGATAAATGGGCAGTTCCATTTTGAGGCACAAGCCTGGGCATCAATGGAAGATACAGCTCTTGAATCATCTAGGTCTACTTTGTTTCCTACTAGCAGAAAGGGTAGCGGTTTGCTTAATCCCTTAACTGAAGTTATCTGTTCATGAAAATCATCCAAAGCTGTGAAAGAATCCATATCATTTATAGCGAACATAAGCATGAATCCTTCTCCATCCTTGTAGTAAGCCTCTCTCACTACAGGGTAGTCTTCTTGACCTACAAATCACTCGTGATAAATACATTACTTCACTATAAACAAGTAACTTAGGCTACACTCTACCTGCTGTATCTAGAATATCTAACTGACATTCGGTTCCATCTTCTGCCTTTACAGTCTTTCTATAGTTATCTGCTTTAGTCGGCTCATAGTTGTCCATAAACTGTAGACAAACCATGGATAAGCCAATTACATTAAAAATACATTACACAGTGTATATCTTACTCAATATATTTCAGTAATTATAATTACAAAAGAGCTGTTTAATTATAATAATTTGAGTTTATACAATAAAGCAATTTAGTTTGAACTTCTTGTTTCTGTTCTTCTTCTTCTTCTTCTTCGCTTTCTGTTCGGGTACTTTAAACTTTCTATCATGTACTTTGGATAAAATTAATTGAAATGAGTTCGAGACAAACTCATCCAATTTCGCAGAAGTTTCAATATATTCACACCCCCATTTAGAGGCCAGATGCTCTCCCTCAACCCTCAGAACTTGTCTATTTGTCCCCATATCTGATTTATTCCCGACCAGAAGAATGTCAAAATTTTCTCTCTGTCCTATCTCAGTTTTAGCTACCATAACATCCTCATATAACTCTTTAACTCTATGGTATGAGTCTATATCATTAATAGCGTATACGAATATAATTCCCTCACTGATTGCGTAGTTCTGCTGTTTTCTAATTTTAAGTTCCTCCTCTCCTGCTGTATCTATTATTTCTATCATACAAGCTTCTTCTGAAGAGAGTTGGGCCTCTTTACTGAACTGACCGATTTTTGTTGGGACATATTCATCGTGAAACTGTGAGGTTAGCGGTCAAAATTGAACTTATCGCAAATACGTATGCACGATAATTATTTCCAATACACAATTATTTATCACTAACAATTTGTCAAATTATCACACTCACTAGGACAGGTGGTTATAGAGATCTGTATTAAGATATTAACATATTTAGATTGATAACAATTTGAGGAAGGATAATATAATGGACTCTAGTTAATACCAACTCCAGGTATAGCGAACAAATTTTGACTATTGTTAGCGTACGTATTAACGAGCTTCCGCTGTACATGTATTATGATAATTATAGAGTCAATAGATCATATCATAACTAAACTCACCTCGTCATACATATAGCGTAGAGTTAATGCTGATTTCCCAACTCCCCCACTTCCTATAACTACTATCTTGTGTATAGGTAATGCATTAGGTGCTCTGGACATATCTGTATTCTGGTTGGTAATTAAAAGCTAATAATTAATATTTAACAACAAAATTTGTATTTATAAGAGTTGAATGTAAGAGCATAATGCGTCACTATGGGTTAATCCACCAATCAGAAAGCAGAGTGAGTTGATGTATTACCTTCGATCTGAGAAACGTTTCTAAATTAATATTTTAGAGAATACATAATCTCTATCTAGATGATGTATTCTCTAGCTTGCGTAAGGAGTGTAATGGATTGGAACACTAAACCTTACGCAATTCTCACTATTTTTCGACATTTATAAACTTTTCGGATATTCAGAAATTCCAAAATTTGCATAACAAAATGGGGTAAACTCGAGGGTGTCGGTTCGATTAATCGCAAGATGTAATTAACAATAAACATCAATGTAGGTAATATATACCGCACTCCACAAATACCTTGTGATCATGTTGATGTCCTTCATTTCGTATACGTCATATAGGTATGTAATAAATTTATAATAATGCCAGTCGATTTCCATTATTCAAACCCAACACATAGACAGACAAAATACATAAATGTTAATCAGGAAACTTAGAAATCAGCGGCTAGACATAATTACTTTACACATAAATTACTCATAAGATAATGTTTATAGCGAAGCGCGAAACTATAATTGTTTAATTATAACTGAATGCCTAGCAAATGTGTCTGGCCATGGCTTTGTATGAAATATATCATCTATACAGAGAAATGAGCAATAGAGCTCACAACTACAATAGAGAATAAGACGCGGTATGTAGCAGTAGGGAGTGAGGTAATTCTATATAGAAATACCCCTCTTTACTAATGCAATAATTACATCTTGATAGCATGTATTAAAAATTAGTATTATGTCCTGTTTTCGCCAGTAACCTGGGTGCTAATTACACATAAAGCTATGGAACAATTAATATAATTGTATGGAAGTATTGATAATTCAAAAAGACTCAATCAAATGGTAAACAAATCAGATGCATTAGATGATAACATATTCAAGCAAAAAAACATATTTATAAATATTAATATGCAAAATCAGGATTGACTTATTACCCAAGCAATATACGCATAATGTCATATTGCCACCTCTCATACATCAGTATAATAATTAATTATTCAATTGACCTTCGAATTACGGATAACATAAACAAATATAATTAAGTACTCAGTATATTATACAATATGATAGACATACAAACTTGTATTTCATTGCAAAAATGAAACACAAGATACACCGATAAAGCAGAAAATTAAGAAACAGCCAAGCTAAAGTTCATTTTACAGATTGTCAACCTGCTTGTTAGAAATTGTGTAATCATATCAGAAACAAAACAATAACTAATTCTACGTAAATTTTCAAAGTCAAATCGCAAGTTAAAAAATACAGTTATGATTCAACAGACTGATTACCCTTCATAAACGAAGTACAGTTGAATACACAGGACAAATGAGCTAATAATATGACATATTTAGATGGTTGGGGGTGCGTGCCTCCCTCCCCATCGTGATATTTTGATATGTCACTATCGGTAGTCAAAGATGTGAATACAACAAGTCAAGTAATGAGACAAAACAACATATTGTTCAATAATCTTATTACTACACTGTAATAAGTATTCTGTGTTGGTAGAATATTGAAGTAAACTTGTACAGCAATTTGTAGGCCGAAAACGATATTTTCTGATAAAAATTTTCAATCAAACTTAATAATTAGTGTTAAATAATTCCGGAATTATATTTGACTCTTCCATGATTTAAATGTGTATAACTAAACCCATGCTAAATGGCACAGTTTCTATGAAATATTATTTTAAGAGAAATACATATAAAAGCTGATAACATTAAATAAATCAATTTCTTCTCTTTAATCCTCTCTTAGGATCTATATGATAAGCTTTCAATCTAGTGCTAGACATGTCTGATATAATATTCTTTTGTTTGTCGCTCAATTTTTTGTTGTTTAGAATCCGTTTCTGTTGTTTTGTGAGTATTGGATTCTCAGTTGAATTATTTTTAAAGTCTTTCGTGTCTCGCTTTTTACTTTTAACTGAATCTTCTTCAAAAAGTGATAGAAAAACACGTCTTTTCTTACTCAAGTTCCTGGCTTTCTTTGAATACTTTTTAACGTCTCTTCTCTCCTCGTTTTGAGATCTGAATTGGACTGTTTTCTTGAGAGAAGCCCACTGATTCAGCTCTCTATCCTCTGCAGTTAATATCTCTTCGGTAGTCAGACCGAATGAATTTGGTACAACTTGTCTGTACTTCATTCTACATGCGATATCTCCAATCTTATCTTCATAATCCAGGTTGTAGTATTCGTCCATTTGTCTGTTGAGATTGGAGTTAGAAGAATGAGATATTTTAACCTTGGACAAAGAAAATTATTGTAACAATTTTGAACTGGTCGCTATATGGGGAAATATAGAAATTTACTAAAATTCCACAAAACTATAATAGTCACACAGAACTTGAACTAGGGTATGTATAGAGTCAATAGTGTTTTGAGACTATTTTACGATGGTTCAACCAGTATATTACATTTCCATTGCTAGACCTTCGGGTATTTCTATATTTAGCGCATGGAACTGCTACTTTTGGACATATTTTGATTATATATTAAAATGCATTTAACTCCTGTTAAACCAAAACTAACTTTTATGTCGATTTTCGTAAGAAATACGGATGTCGCATATCGTCCATACAATAGGGCATTCCCCTTATAGAATCTGCCCAAAAACTATGGATTGTAATGCAAGGTTAAGCCATAGCATTCTATACACTAAGGCAATGATACTCTATTCAAATTCTGGACCATGGATGGCAATTACCTTAGACTTTCAAAATATCAAATAATGTTATAATACCTTTCAACGATATTCTAAAGTGCTCTAACGTAACATTTGTTATATTTTAATGATTTACAACCTCCCAACCCAATTATAATTACCATCTTATAATGGTAGAAACACAGTGTATAGAATGCTATGGTTAAACCCTACAACTCTTTTGACGGCAAGGACTATAATCAAATTAACAAACATTTTACCTGTTCTCTTTTGCTATTCTTAAGAGCTCTCTCTTCGATATAATCAGCATCCATAATAAACCCATCATCTTCACAGTATAGATTATCTCCTAGCTGATAATCAGCTGTTTCAGAATCTGTATCCTGTAAGTCTGGTGGGAGAATTGATGATAAATCAGGTTTTTCGTATTCTTTCTCCTCGAAATAGTCTTGATTGAAAATAGAATTCATTTCATTGTCATATTGTTCTGAATCAAAATCAGCTGATAGGTCAACAGTATTTACTCCAAGATCTGAATTGCCTGTAATCTACACAATAAAATATGTCACAAAACAACAACAACAACAACAATTTTCGTTTTATGTATACTTTTTTGATTAAATCAATTTTATCTTGAATATCCATTTTTTTGAGATTTTTTAATCTTTTGATTTCCTCTCTCTCCTGAATTTTTTCTCTCTCTTTTCTCTCTGCCAGTAGCTTCCTGTGATCTTTCCTTCTCGTATCTTCTCTCCTCACTGAGTTTGTTATATTACGGGGGTATCTAGCTACTAAACTGCTATCATCTTCTTCAAATCTATCAAAACATAATTAACAATAACAAAACAATATATTTATCAGAAGTTATATTCCTCTATTTGCAATTTTTTGCACGAATTTCCCTTCCAAAGACGCGAACTTGATGTCAGACAGTTACAAGAATTATTTCCAATACAAAATGTAGTCTAAGTTCCTGAAAAAATTACTAATGGGGAACACCACTATTTAGTATAAAAGGTTGTTTGTAAGCAACTTTCTTCTAAACATATTACATATTATAAACATAATTTAATACAAACCTGAAGTTATACTTCCTTTCAAACTCATCTGCTTCATCTAATTGCTCTAAATCTTGATCATCAAACTGACTCTGATCTCCATCAGACCCCTCACCCACTTCCACTCCAAGATGTCTCTTTTCCAAAAGATAGTCCCTCAAGAATTTATCCTCTTCATTCAAATCTCTCTGTGACCAGAAGTTGCGTAGATTCTTCAAATCATCTGCTTGTCGAATTGATATAGAAGATGGTGTCTCAATCTCAGTTAGAGGGTTTGTTTTTAACCATTCACTGTAGTCAACTTCTTCTCTCGCTAGCTCTGCTTTGGACTTTACTCTTCGATGAAGGAAATCTGACACAGTCAAGTCGTCTAGATGAATAATAATTAAGTGTAGTTGATCTTTCAAACGAAGTACAAACACTCCCATTATAACGAACACGAATATATAGAAATGCCCGCTTTACTAAAGGAATTATCATGGTCCCTTAAGCTTCGATATAGCGTATCAATACTTTAATTAGTTGACGAATTCATTGAATAATGGCGCAGAATTATGAATTATGAATTATGAATATCAAGAATTACTCGATATTTTAACACTAAGGGAAATAAACAAAATGAATTATATTATAAATGGAAGGCATTTACAGGTTATACCATTTTGAACAAGATCTAATGCAGCGGTTCGCAACCCGAGGTTCATGGACTCCTTGGCGGTCGACGGAAGACAGCAGGGGGTCCACAGGATGTGTTAAACTGATATAGGGTGTCCACGGGTGATAAATGCAATGTTCGGAACCTCTGACAGAATGAAATGTCCTTGAAATATTGACATTTGAATTTTCAGTAATTCATTGATCAATTCGTGAATTAGTAAAATAAGATATTCATAATGGTGATAAAATCAATATTCTGAAGACATTATAAGAAAATGAAAATTATCCCAAATAATCTTATTATTTCTCTATGCTTCTTTAGTGTGGACAAGAAGGCGTAGGAACACAGGCGACACAAGGAAGATTCATAACAGATTGGAACTCAATCAAGTGTATTTTGACATTTTTTATATCTTGTAAACCATTTTATTTATTTGAATGATATAATTTGTAATAAACATTTGTGTGTTCCACAGTGAAACTTTGTACAACATATTTGAATCCCAAATCACATTTCCTGAATTACTCAAGGTCAAATTGCTAACTTCTAAGGCATATGCACTGCAGATAAACAAAATGAAATGATTACATTGAATAATTCTATAATAAATGTGTGTAGTTTGAGTAGGAATTAAGAGTACATGAAAGATCATTTGCTTGTGTGTAACAGTCCAATAGCATCGATATTGAAAATTACCATGGATACTAGATAAGGGAGCAAAGGGCTTAATTAAGCATAATTCCAATTAAAGTTAATTTTCTTCATATTTGATCAGACAAGGTCTGACATTAGCGTTTAGCATTACTAGTAAGACTAGTATTTGAATTTGAACACTAACTAACAATAAGGTCATACTCACCATTATTGTCAGTATTATCATCTCTCACTGCTTCCAACAGATCTCTCTTAATCTCTCTCTGTTCAGGATCATATCCCAACTTACTTTCTCCTTCATAGTCAGACCCAGAGTCATACAACTCTGCTCCCTTCTCAAGTAGTTTTTCACGTTCGTAATCTCTCAGATAAAGTGCGGTCTCTTCCTCAGATAAACTAGTGTCACTCTCTGTAGCATAATACTTAACACTCGTATCGTAAAGAGAATCATTATTCTCTTTAATAAGGCTCAATACACGTAGAAATGACTTGTCATTCTCTATAGATAATCCTTTACCATATTCATCTTCTAAATCAGAACTAGACGCATAACTACTGCCTTCTATATCACTACCGTACTTCTCTTTCAGTTTAGATAACTCTTCTCCTCGCTTACGCTTCTCATACCTATGTGCATAAACCGTATCTATGCTGAGAGAGAGATCACCTCCTTCTTGTCCTAGGTCCAATACTTGTTTACTAGTTACACTCATAGAATCGTGACGTAATAAAGTTAATGCTAGATTGAAAATAAACATTTATACCTTGTGCATGCCAGCGTACCTCTACTGAGTAGACGAAATAAATAATTTAACAAAGCAGGTGGGGGGTATGCATACCCCCATACCCCCATAGATCCGCCACTGGTAATAATCAGGGTGGTGTTTACAGAAACCTACTGTACTGTACATACAATAGTCCAAATTAATTTCAAAGTTATTCGAATCATAAATACTGAAAGGTAATTTTATTCAAAGTTGCTTATCATATGGGAGGATTTCGGTAATATACAGTTAACATCCGGTATGTTCGAGATAGCGAATGTTCGAATTAACAGGCATTCGTGTTGCTTGTCAAGATTGGTTAAATTGGTCATGGAGATTAAGCCTGACATAAAAATCGCATAAAATACATACATCACTATGAAATATTTGTTGATGTTTGGTTAAAACACTACATATTGAGAAATACTGGTTGTTATAATATAATTACAATTTGTTAAAAAACGGAATAAACTGATAATGATCAAGTAAAAGAGCAAAATCCAATAATTGAATATTTTGACGGTTGTATAGGCGGCATACCTCCCACGGATTTTCTAGATCCGCCCCTGATTATTACTCAACTTATACTCAGTAATTTCATAATCCACTCTATGTGTGATAATAATATTACATAAGAAGAGCTATCTAATGAAATATATATACTTTCATAATTCTGCAGATGAGTCAAATTAGAAGGTAATATTAGGTAAACTTAGCTAATATCCATCATACTCAGACCCAGAGTCATTCAACTCTGCTCCCCAGAAGTTTCTCCTGTTCGTAATCTCTCAAATAAAGTGCACAAGAATACGAACACTCCGATGAGCGGACAAGCTATCTACAAAGAGTAATACCCACAAGGATTTCCCGGGATTGTAACTGCCACTCTGCTCGCGATATTGGCTACATATTCGAAGCCAGAAATAACTACAGTGAACTCCCGTTAAACATTTAAGCTTAAGGGACCGCGATAATTATTTCGAAATAAGCGAAAGAACCGTTGAATTTCACGTTACTTGGACGGTTTAGGACCATAGTTGTATAATTTCAGCCTTCAATATAAGCAGGTATTCGATATATCCATTGAAATATAACGGGAGGTGACTGTATGCCTGCATAACTCAAATTACTTGAATGTAGACAGTTAAAAGACCCGAATAATGGCATTTCACATCTAGAGCGCTAACTTACTAACAAATACACTTGACTATAATTATATATATATAATGTAATAAACAGAGAGAACAATTATCAGATCTTCAAGTTAGAATTCTGGGACAGAAAAGTCACGCAAAGAAGAGTATTTGAAAATTACATCATAAACAAATCACTAATTAAGTCAGTCAGTTTCAACATAGTTTCAATAGATTCTATGAGAAAATTATTTTAGAAAAAACGACAGAAATATTTTCTCTCCTTCTTCTCCGGTGCGTCTAGCCTGGTTAGTCTGTCTGGTTTAACAGAGTTGCTATTCATACGGATGCTTGATTTGTCCATTTTATTTTTGATGTCCCTTGCGAGTTCGAAAAACGCCTCTTCAACATTGGTGGAAGATTTTGCGCTAGTCTCCATAAACTTGATACCGTACTCAACAGCTAGCATCTCTCCTCTCTGTTTGGGGACTTTTCGACGATCATCTAGATCTGATTTGTTTCCGATTATCATTCTCTCTACGTCATGAGCTGCGTGCTCATCTATATTTCTTATCCAATGCTTTATATTGTCGAATGTCTTTTCATTCGTAATGTCATACACTAGCATGATACCCATTGCCCCACGGTAGTAAGCTGTTGTAATAGTTCTGAATCTCTCTTGACCGGCTAGAGAGATTGTAATAAATAAACAGGCTACAGTCAACTCCGATTATAATTCGAAGCTCATGGGACCGCGATAATTATTTCGAAATAAGCCATAGAATCGATGAAATTCAAGTTACTTTGACGGTTTAGGACCATATTTGTACAATTTAAGGCTTCGATATAAGCGGGTATTTCTATAGATCCGTGTTCGATATAACTGGAGTTAACTGTATTTATAAAGACGTACGTAGAATAGTAATTAAGTATAATGATTACCTGTATCCCAAATTTGTAATTTTATTTTTTTCCCATCTAAGTCTATCGTCCGTATCTTGAAGTCAATCCCAATAGTTGATATGAATGTGGAGTTGAATGCATCTTCTGAGAACCGAAAAAGTACACAGGTTTTCCCTACACCGCTGTCCCCAATAAGAAGAAGTTTGAATAGAAAATCGTAAGCTTTTGCCATTTTAATCTCTACAATATACTTTGTATTTGATAAATGTAAAACAAATGAGTTTATAGTTCAATCGCCTACTCGATACTTATTATCTAATGCTTATTTGTGGTAATATTATCTGTAAGAATTAGTTGCACAAACATTGAATTTATATGTCCAAAGATTATATACGAAGCAAAAGTTACATCATATTGCTGAGAAATGATTCTATTAAAAAGTTAGATAGTAAATGTACTTACTTCCTTACAAGGATAAAAGTATGATTTAATATTTGAACTTGTTCTTAGTACTCAAAGCAAATCAGATTTATTGCAAGCTCAATAGCCTAATTTGGATAAGGAATATTTAATTCCAGATTAGACTAGAAATGGAGTGAGCAAAGCAAAGCCACTATGATTGGAAATTCCAATGGGAATTTTCTGGGTTCTGTGTATGAGAAATACTTATAGTGGAATTGCATACTTGCGTATCCTTTCTAACAATTTCTCTGGATATTATCTTGATCCCGAGATTTTCAAAAGTTCCCTGGATATCACGTCAAATCCCGGGATAATCCAGGCATCCTGGAAGGTTGGCGAGTATGGAATTGCCAATAGGCGATCACCACATTATAAGATTTGAGATAATATTGCCGTGTAATAATACTGATTGAAATCTTGCATATATTTAAGAGATATTGAGTTTAGGCTCTAAGGGGGCATACATGACAATGCATGCTGGAGAGTATTAGGTCTCAGGGGAAATGCCTTCTCAAAAGAACCCGAATAGACGGTATAGTACCCCACACCAGGAAACTTTCAGGGTAAGGATGGATGGAAACAGGGTAGAACACGTCCTAACACCCATCAATGTATTTTCCACATGCCAAAATCAGGAAAATAATGCTAAGAAAAGAGGGAAAGGGCATTCTAGAAGGCATTGCTCTTATAAAAGAATTTGGCAAAATAAATAAGTCAACATTCTTGGAAATTGTATTGTCCTATCCGTTATGTGGAACATTCAGTGTCATCATTCCCTATAGTTCTACGTAAAACTCATAATGTCGTCCCGTAACTAGTCAAAGCATCGTAATTTCGTATTCTATTCGATATTCTATAGTAACACACCTCAACAATGAATGTTACAGTAAACTCCCGATATATCGAAGGTCGATAGAACCGCTAATTACATCATAATAAACAATTAGACATTATCCACTAATGAATGATGTTTAGGGAAACATCATTCCGCAGGAAACTCTGGTTCTCGGAGTAGTTTCCCCTTGTACACTTAGCAACACGTACGCGGGTTAAAGAACTTCCAGCCACCTCGCAGGACCAAGATCCAAAGATAATCTAATGAAAATACACATAGGCTATCCAAATAATGAGTTAGAAATGCTCATATCCTCGGCTAAATGCTATCTAGTTAGGTAATCCAATCAAAATTCAATTCAATCACCAAAATAGTGAGTTAGAAACACTTAGCAACACGTACGCGGGTCAAGGAAACGGGAACAAGTATTCCGTAGGGAATCCTGTTTCACAATATTCACCAAGGGGAAACACTCGGAGAAACAGGATTCCCTTTGACACCTGTTTGTGACCATATTATTATTTATACGATTTCATTCTTCGATATTTCCGTGTTCGACAGACTAGACTGTATTCTCAAAGAAAGCAAAATAATAAATAAATAAATACAAATTAGGATTCAACTTCATAAACAACCTACTATAATACTATAAGAGTAGATTGTAGAATCCTTAGTCAGGCTCGCACTGAGCCTATACACGAGTTATATGACTACAAATAGCAAGGTAATTGTATTATGAATTATTCTCGTTTGTAGGCACACACACACACACACACACACACACACACTTCTCTCTACTTTCTCTAAGCTAATTCTCATTCTTCGTATTTTCTACAAGGTGAAACCTCAACTTTCCTCCCTCAAACAACTCTAACCGTTTTGAAATTGGAAGAATATGCGAAAAGAGAAAATATGTTCCATAACTTTGCTTGATAACTTTCTACTATTTACATTTGTATTAGAAAATTTAAGAGTGTGAGAACGTAGATCATATGGCGACAATTTCGACCCCTGAACAACAACAACAGCCAATGCAAGTGGAGCAAGCTCCCCCACCACTAGTAGTACCGTTACAACCTCAGGTTGTAACACAAACTCAACCAATGCATCAAGGAAGTGATTTCTTCACAAAGAAATTAGGAAAAGATGTTAGTGTTTATTCCTGATAATTTTGTACTTACAAAAATAGTTGTATCATGTCTCCTCCTAGGTAACTGACCTATCTCAGCCCTGGTCTACTACAGCAGAAGGACAGCGTGCTGAAGGCAAACTGAAATCTAACCCATATGATATTGATGCCTGGGGTATATTGATAAGAGAAGCACAGGTATATAGTGGGATCTTAATTAATACAGTGAAACCTCCACAAACGATCTATGGAAACGGTGAAACGTGGTAATGGTAGTATTTTTCGGCGTCTCTGGAACCCCGTGTGTGGAGGTTTCACTGTAATAATCTTAATTCCTAGTTTGAGTGGGATTGGGAAGGTAAACAGGTAATATGTTCCTCGCTATATTTAGCTTTACTCCCAACTATGTCTCTGATAATGATTCTAATTTTGACGTAGGATTGTAACGGAAACCCAGTATGTCAGTGAATAGCTAGTGGTCCACTATACTCTAATAATACTATTCTTATAACATCTAGAGATTAATGTCCGCGGGACAATTTCTAGGAATGAAAGGAATTCCGTTAAATTTATTAAAAACCCTTATAACACTGTGACATATGGTAGCTAGCTATGTCGAATTTAACCTACGTAATTGGACAAGGCCGTAGCAAGCAGATTTCAATTAGTCAGGTTGAAACCTGACCAACCGGACCGTTTCCTACGGAAAAGTTGGAGGAATAATTATACGTATAAAATAACTTATAGATTACAATTATCCAAACTTGTTATTTCTAGGGCCAGCACAGCTCAAGAGCTCGAATATTGTTTGAGAAGCTTGTAATACAGTTCCCTACATGTGGAAGATTCTGGAAGACTTACATAGAACATGAGGTGGAGTTACATTAATGTATTAATTCAATTCTAATAATGGTAACCCTGGTCATGCATCTGATTACAATTCTATTGTATATTCTCTTTGTATGTGTTGTGATATGTTTTATATTACTGAACATGTTGGGAAGGATGGATTATTTGGGGGAACTTATGGTTGTAAATTTGAAATAGGGATTTAATACAAGGAACATTATTCGGGTTATTACAGATAGTATAACCTGCTATAGTGCAAGGCTCTCAAACGTGAAATTTCCCAATCGTGGGATTCGGGAGAAGTACTATTTTGCACTGATTGCAATTCTGGGTCAGGAAAAATGATAAATGTACATTGCCAACAATATTGGAAAACACTGAAGTGTATAGAAGTACGCGGTACCGCTGGAAAGGCAATGTTCTTAACACTTTTCATCTGATGTTCAATTTTGGTGAAGTATTTTATTAGTTAATCTCAAAGAAACATATTTCAAACGGTTCCTTTGAGTACATTCCTATAGCTCCTAGAAAGTGGGCTACCATCCGCTTGATTTCCCTAAATGTATAGTTTTATCCGTTTAATTCACTTCTGCCATTTCAAAATGCAGGAAGTAATTTTTTTTAGTTGCAAATCAATTGAGAACGGGAATAGCTCCCAAAATCTTATAAATATCATATCGTGGTATCATCATGTATACAGGGGCAGGGGGCGTAGGAATCAAATTTTGAGTGTTAGGCGCAAACTATATCTGGTTATGATATGATAACAGAAAACCCTCGAATACATTACTTTTGCAATATATTGGCGAGATAGAAAGCTACAATACACGCGTTATAACAGAATCCAATCACTTAAGGGAGTTCCTAATACTCATCTGCACGAAAAGGTGGTGGGTCATGGCTCCGCATACTCCTCCACTACTGGTATATATCGTGTTCTGCATTTAAAATAGAAGCAATATTGCAGAGTTCGACCTCACAGTAGCTTTTGACAAGGCCATCAAGAATATACCCAGAGCATTAAAGAAGCGCGCTCCTATTTTGAGGAGAGGAACCTAGAATGCGCTCAATTTAAGAAAAAAGAATGAAGGGTGGAGCAATGACCCATTTTTGAGGACCGGATACACCGGAGCATGCTCCTATTTAATAGCAAACTATTTACATTTCATCGTTATTCTGCATAAAATTCACTCTTGTTGCTATAAATATGGTTTGGGTCACTTTTTCATAATTCACATTAATACTTATTTATTGAGATGGGTTTGACGTGTACATTTTAGCAATTTTCCGAATGTACAATGGTCCAATTCAAGAAGAATGAAAAGGAGCGCGCTCCATTTTCAGGAGCGGGAGCGGGAGTGCGCTCCAAAAATGAGGAACGCTTAATGCTCTGAATAAACCCCACAGCTGGTTCATCTCAGCACTCTAAATTAATATTCTCTCTCAAATAGTAAATCGGTCATCAAATATCTTATACATACATTATAATGCATAACAACAGTCATGAATTAGTATCTAACATTATAGAAATGGCACTATACATTATTACATCATTATTATACTATTCTATTTGATTCAATAGATGGGACATAGAAACTACGATAAGGTCGAAAAGGTAACCATACAATTACGTAATGTTGATAATTAAGCTATGGGTTAACCCATCTACTACCCGTAGTTGTTTCAAAGATGTTTGAAAAGAGTGTTACATATTGACTTATGGAAATGCTATGTGAATTATGTACGTGATGTTAAGAGGGAGCTCTCCAATTACAGGTAAAACCATAAATAGGAAATTGGCCAATATACAAATAAATGTATTCATTCATTTGATAGTAACTGGATTCGTAGCTGCACTTCATATAACGAATATTGTGTCCATGTTTATTATTGTATTTTATTCTGAACAGGGAGAAGCTTACAAAAGCTTATGAATTCGCTTTAGACAATGTTGGTTTGGACATGAACTCTACTTCTGTAAGTTTGTCAATACATTATACATTTGGTCAGGTGACATATGCATCGACTATTTCGAAATTAATCATTTATAGAGGGGTTATATACATGGGAACCTCGTTAATACGAACACAAATGACGACCAAAATTTGTTCTCTTTATCCTGACTTCATATTAACCGGAATAATACCAATTTAATAAATATCGTATGTACCTGATTTTATATAAATATTTGTTCGTTTTATATGGAAATTCGTATTAACCGTGTTCGTATATGCGTATTAACCAGGTTCCACTGTAACTTGTAGGGATTAGTCTGAAATTTTGGGAGATTATTGCAAGTTACAATCAATTAGTCTAGTTTGAACATTTTTTTGAGAAATTAGTTAGCCTAATAAGAACATAAGGGTACATCAGTGGCGTAGCCAGCCTTGAGTGATTTTGCCCGGGCACACGGACAAGATTGGATTTAGACCACACATACAATGTATGCCATAATAAGAATAATAAAATGAAGAATACGAGTGGGTTTAAACAGTAAAAACATAATACGAATTGAATTGAGATAATGAATATGGAAATTATTGAGAGTATCGAAACACAACAAAACGGTTTATTATTAAGTAGAAATAATTTGCTTAAAGCAGTTACAAACATATTTTTAGAAATATTGCCCGGGCACGACAGTCAGTTACCCGGATGTGGCTACGCCACTGGGGTACATATTCGCAAACGTATAAACAAGAATTGAGGCTCAGTAAGTATTGTTAGAAATATTAATTAATGCTAAAGTTACGTAGAGATAAAATAATTTATCTATCTCCTTTTTCGCTTCACACAGATCTGGAAAGATTTCATCCACTTTTTGAAAACAAGGTGAGATTGCAATTATAACCCAGAAGGGAATTGGCTTCCAATTTGTATAAATACAGAAATAAATGTGATAACTTACTATTTTTCAACAATTGACTGAAACTAATAGAAATAGAAATTGTATCATGCATACTTTAAGCTGGCACTGTATATTTATAGTGATTGCACAGGGACTTTTGCTGAAACCCAAAAGACTAACCAGTTAAGGAAAACCTATCAGGTATCCAATATGCTAATAAAATGCTAATTATCAGTATCTATTGGAAACTACCGTATAATTATTGTGATTTATTGTTTAGAGAGCTATTGCTACTGCGTTACAGGGGGTTGAGAATATATGGAAATCTTACAGTGATTTCGAAACGGTATGTAGAGTGTTTCATATAGTATTGGTTTAGACAGAGGTAGAGGTAATATATAATTGTTTTGAGTTGGCAAATTCAAATTTTATTTCATATTAGGGCCGTTCAAAAGTTACGTAACGCTACCAAGGACAAGAAAGGGGTGATATGCAAAGTGTGACAGCCCCATTATTTTGTATTACAGAACGGTCAAATGTATGACACAGGGAGGAGAGGGGACCAAAATTAGGAAAATTTATGTTACGTAACTTTGAATGATCCCTTAGGGAAATACCCACCCAACTTGCTTATAAATTTTGAAATCAATCACGATTAGCTTCAATTAAAATCGGATATTCACATCGAATACATTATGATAATGGTATGCAATCCTAATTATTTAATGTTTGAAGGGTTGCAATCAAAGTTTGGCAAAGAAATTCATTGAAGATAAGACACGAGTCCAAATGGCTGCTAGAAGAACTGCCAAGGCATTCGAGACAGATTACAGATCTCTCAATAAGAATGGTCCTCCAACCCCACCAACAGGCAATCCCAAGGAATTGCAACAGGTTAATATAGTTTGCAATAAACTCAAAAATTTTAGTTTTCCATTCATAGATTGATTTGTGGAAATCCTATATAAACTGGGAGAAATCTAACGTACTGCAAACAGACGATATGGTAACGTTAACGAAACGAGGTGAGAGTTCGGCCAATTTTTACTAAATATACACAAATATAAAATAAAAGTGCTGGTTATTATTGAAATTATTTGTAGTAATGTTCGCGTATGAACAGTGTCTACTGGTGTTCCCTTATCATACCCATATATGGTATGAAGCTGCTCAGTACTTAGAGTCCAGAAGCAAGTTCATGGCTGAGAGAGGGGTATAAATAGATTTATTGGATAAATTAGATTTTATTATTATTATTATTCGTTGTATTAATTGGATGTATACAGCAGTGTAACTGTAGTAATTTTACAAATTAATATTACATTTTCGTATTGGTTGATTGAAAGAGCTACAAATCTAAAATTCGGTATGTTTGTGTGCATGTGTAAGGTGGCGTCACTTGATTAATTTTAGAAATTTAGCTAACAAAACGGCCAAAATATGCTAGCAAGTATATCTCATGGTTTGGCGTAAATTGGAGTTGCATAGTGATTTGAATATATTGCATTGTTATGTAATGTAAAATTACTAATCACGGTAATTGAGATAATATTGAACCTGTAGGAACCAATTCACAGCAATCAGATGGCAGAAGAAGTGGCAAACTGGTACGAACGGTCCATCTCTCATTTCCTACCAGATAGTCTATTACTCTACTTTGCTTACTCAGACTATGAAGAAGTAATAAATTCAGTTATTCTCTACAACACAGTGAAAACACTTACCAGTAGATTCAAGCAATTTTATAACTTAACTGAATTACTGATTTTAAGAGTGTTTGGTGTTGTGATTATTTGGGATTTACGAGTTAGGTTTTAGTGGAGAAAGGAGGGAAGGTTTGGGGGTGGAGAAATTAAATATTTTGGGAATTGAGTGGGATTGGTGGGAGGATTTATAACTTCACAGCAGATACGTTTTTACAGAGTGATCTACCTAGTAATGTTATAATATTGATTAACAATTATCACAGACATTATGTGATATAAGCATGATCATAGTGTTGTGAATCGGAGTCATGTGTTGGTATTATTGATACCAGCTATCTCTAAATTATGTTGGTAGCATATTAGCCGAGAAAACAGCCAATACAGTCTACTCGTTCTTGTCCATAATTTTAGGGGAAATGTTGTTACAGCGACTAGTATACTGCAGTAGGTATTGTTAATGGGTTTATTAATATTATGTGTAGTACATATTCTGGTATTCGGGGCAACACAGATTATTCTCGTATTCAATATTTAGGGTAGAATGAAATACGAAAAGGTTCATAAGATATATGAAAAAGGTTTGGAAAATGAAGAATTGGATCCAACACTTGTAAGTCAAATAATGCAAGTAATTACAAGAATAGCTTATGGGAGAATGTGAAAATGACTAGCAACAATATTTCTGAAAAATATTGGTTTGAAATAACAACTTTTTTACGAAATTACGTCATCTTTTTGCATTAGTGAAGAGTAAAGCCGTATTTTGTATATTATAAACATTTCGAATAATCTGTTCACCTATTACAATTCCTAGATATACATACAGTATATGAAATTCGCTAGACGAGTTGAAGGTATACAAGGAGCCCGTGTAGTGTTCCATCGAGCTAGAAAAGATACTAAAAGCAAACATCATGTATGTTGTATTAGCTCGTAAGGTTATCAGATTGTATCAATCATATTATTAAGCGATTGTCTAGGTGTATATTGCTGCTGCACTGATGGAGTATTATTCTAGCAAAGTTAGTTTAAAGATAAATATTAGGATAGTATCTACAGTCAACTCCCGTTACACTGGACACAGATTTATTGAATACCCGCTTATATTAAAGTCTTGTACAAATATGGTCCCAGCTGATTTTTATATCACATCGATTATATCTTGGTTCCTTGAGCTTCGATATAACGGGATTTGACTGTAAATATTGCAAATTGTGTGTTACTGGCCTAGGAACATAGTATTGTATTATTTGTATACATATTTGCTTGTTTATATTTAGCTAACAATAACAGCACTAAAGATATTTGATTTGGGACTGAAGGTATATGATAAATTTTGAATTTATATATTGTGTCCTGATATTTGATTGTAATCTAATTTATAGAAATTCGGAGCTGAATCTACATACGTTTTAGCCTATTTAGACTTCCTAACACATTTAAACGGTTAGAATAATATCAGAAATGTAAATAATTGGCTTATTTATATATTTAATATATTTGTTGTAAGTATAGATGAGAATAATGCAAGAGTTTTATTCGAGAAAGCATTATCTCAAGTACCACCTGAACAAACTGGGTATGTAAAACATTTTGAGGTGAATAAATGCACAATAAAATATTCAATCTTTCTCTTAGAGAAATTTGGGATAAATTCTATGAATTTGAGAATAATATTGGTGACCTGACAAGTCTCCTCAAGGTAGAGAAGAGAAGGTTCGAATCTCTAGAAGAACTGCTCCCTGAGGTAGGTAACCTGTTCATGGAGTAGTTATGTGTAAATGAATGAATGAATGAATGTACTATATTGGGTATGTAGAGAATGAAAGAGAAAGAAGCTACTGCTGTTGTGGACAGATACAAATACTTAGATTTATATCCATGCGCTGAAAACGAGCTAAAAGTTATGAAATATAGGGCAAGTTATACTCTTTTCGTTAATACATCGTTCCGAACCTGCGGTCCGTGGGCCTCTTGGTGGTCCACGGACGACAGCAGGAGTCTACAGAATTTGTACAAATGGTATAGGGAGTCCATGGTGGGGGAAAGGTTAGGAACCGCGGCATTAACGGTTCATAATAATAATGTAGAAATTGCAACAGGAAAGCTTTAGAAATTCCAGCTTATATTTATTGATATTATGACGTACATTATATTGTATGTTATGATATTAAAATGAGGTTTTGTAGAGTCGTAGTGGACAGTTGGAAGTTGGAGTTAAGGGCCTGAGTGTATCAGGTAGTGTATCAGAGAGTAGTTATGAATCTCACATATACAAACCTGATGTAAGACATATGAGACCGTATAGACCATCAGCTGCTCCAGGTAATGCAATAAAGATAATTACAGTGGAGTTCCCGTATTAGCAAATTGTATTTTGAATGCGTTTTCCTCGCTAATATGGTAGAAACCGGTATTTACACATGCTTTGCACAAAAACAGCGTTAAATTTAGCTGGTAATTCTACGCGAATTGCTATTATGCGCGAATAATTTATCATACAAAAATGCACTATATACATCCATGAAAACAGTTGCTAACAATCGAACACCACTGTATATACAAAATGTTGTTAATACATGGTACTACTTTACCACCAATTAGGTGTTGGATTGTTAACACATGCAGGAGGTGTAACGCCTATACCAGAGAGTCTCACAGACCTACTCAGCAAACTACCTCCTCCTACTTGTTTCCATGGTCCATTCGTTAAAGTAGACGAGCTTATGAGGAAGATAGCACAAACAGACTTCCCTCATGATCCAGGTAATTATTCGGTATATGATAAAATTCTATACAGTTTCTATAAGATTGTACCAATATTATGCCAAATTCGGGTTTACGAGGTTCTACTGTATTTGATCCAGGGAATAACACTTCTACTTGTATTTATTAACCATACTTTTACTCAACAGATATTTTCCTGAATAGTATTGATACGCTAAAGTTCGAAGAAAAACCAAAAACAACGAAACGAATCCATCCTGACCATGAAATAGACGGAGAGTCTCCCCCTGTACATGATCTCTATAGAGAGAGGAGGCAAAATAAGAAACAGAATCTTAGCCAGTCTAGCTAGGCATTAGTCATTTCGAATTAGTTAATAAGGATTATCTTATCGTTAGTTGCTCGTGATAAATACGTATATTAACTGTATTGTCGTTTTATTTGATCTCATTAAAATGTATTACTGTAATATTCTTTGTCAGTCAGGTTCCGTTATGTCGAAGCTCGATGGACAGCGAAAATTACTCCGATATAAGCGGAGATCGATATAGCCAATGAAATATATGGTACTTCGATGATATGGGACCATATTTGTAATCTCAGATTTTGATATAAGGGGGAGTTGACTGTAGTAGATTGGAAGTGCGAACAATTACTGTTGAAAATGATTGATTAATTGAATACAAAGCTAGAAATATTGGGGTAATGCGCGATTCGTTGATTATATTACAGGAAAGATATATGATAAGATACATTTCTAATTGACAGAGCTACAAATATATATTAAACTCTACTTATGCTTCCGTACGGTCGTTTTACGGAGAGATAAACTTTTCAAAGGATTATGTCTCCCTCTTTTCAACTGTTTAGAGCGAGATGTGAAAGGGCGAGCTCTCTGTTTCTTCCTAGAAGTAGAACTGGAGAATGTAGCTTTCATAGATTTGGGCACTAAATAAGGGGGAATATATTTCATTGATGATTCTATCTGTTTCGGCTGTAAGTGCTTGTCATGACGTAATACCTCAAGATCACGGGGATTATCTTCAAAATAAGTTTGTAGTTTCGCAGAATTAAATATTTCAGTTTTAATTTCTTTCACTCTAGCGTTTCTAATCGCTAGCTTTGTTATAGATTTCATAACACCGTTAACACGATACTTAAAAGTATCTATTTCAGACATTTTGAATTGGTAGGATTTCAAAATAACTTCTCCGTTTTTACTGAGTCTCTCTTCTAATTGTTGAAGATAACTCTCTTCTTTTGAACTAACGAATGACAGAGCTGTTCCTGAATTCGTTCCTCTAGCAGTGCGGCCTATTCTGTGAATATACTTTTCTACTGTAGTTGGGAAATCGAAATTTATCACATTTTTTATGTTCTGAAAATCAACACCTCTCGAAACAGAATATTCCATATCTTTTCTGGATTTCTTACTCGGTTTATTAGCAGTTTGATTTTGTATTGTAACACTATCGTCAGTAGCTATTATAATCTCATAGACATCTTTATTAAATTCTTCGATTATGTGGAGTCTCGAATTCTGTGGCAATTCTGAATTCAATACACAAGAACGAATTGAGAATTTTTCCAGAAATAATTTCAGATTATAACAGCTATCAATTGTATTTACAAAAATGAGAGATTTTCCTTGAAGCAAATTTAGTTTTATAAGCGCGTATATTAGAAGAAATTTATCATTTCTCTCCGCTCTGATATAAGATTGTGTCAGTTTATCTTCTTGAGGTAGGTCTGTGTCCTTTAATTTAAGAGTTATAGGATTGTGTAAGACAAGTTTCTTTAGGATTTTAACATCAGCACTAAAAGTAGCTGACATTAAAAAACATTGATAAATCTTTGGGAGATGTGTTATAACACTTCTAAAATCTTTCTCGTATCCAAATGAGAATATGAGATCTGCTTCGTCTATGGCTAGACATTCTAAAGAGCTTAGGTTGATAGCGTTTGATCTTAGCAAGGAAGCAAGCTTACTAGGAGTACCTTAAGATAGAAATTTATGATATAAGGCCCCTGTTAATGAGAAACTTGTTTCAGCTCCACATGATGTCCATCTAAGCATGCGAGAGCCATTTCATTATCATTATTTATGACATTATCGATAATACGAAATATTTCAATGACTCTACTTCGAAATATGGGAATTAAAGCAGGACGGTGAAATATCACTAAAAGTCACCAGTTAGTATAATGAATGACAAAAATTCTAAAATGGTAAATTGCTAATATTCATGCAGCAGATCAACTTCGGGGCGGTGGAGAATGGAGCTGAAACAAGTTTCTAATTAACAGTTGCCTAGCACAAAGAAACTTGTTGAAATTACTTCAATATTATTTATTTCCAATAACCAAATTATATTCCACGAAGATGTAAAATATTTCAATTTGGAAGCTGAAAATATATTCGCTAACCTACTATTATATTTGGCTCTTGAAACATAACTTGCTCCTTAGTACCGTTAGCAATCAAGTCAAGAACTTTAACCTCTCTACTACAGGCATAACTCAAATCTTTAGTCTGACAACAAACCTGTCTACTCAACTCTTTAGATGGAACAATAACAACAGCCCTTATGCCGTAGCCATTTTTCGTTAAAATCTTGTGAATTATAGGTATCAGATATACTGCTGTTTTACCTGATCCTGTCTTTGCTTTTGTGAGAATATCATTGCCTTCTAATGCAAGGGGAATACCTTGGGATTGTACAGGGGTAGGAACAATCCAACTCATCTTATAAACTGATTTCAAAAGTCTGGGATCTAAACCCATTGACTCGAAACTAACTGCACTGTTTACCTCCATAAAGGTATCGGGGACTGTGAAAATATCAAAAAACCTACTTTTATGGTAAATTCGCTATGAAGATCTAATATTGTATACAAGATTGAATGGTGGGTAATGTTGATCAATGCAAATATCTAGAACAGAGGTAATTTAATATTTCATAGGCTTAACTTAAAAGATTTGAAAATATCTCGACACATATATTTAAAGATAGATAAGCAGATTCATAACAGAGTTTTGTGTGATGAAAATAATAATTTTTGTGTTGTCAGTTTGTAGTCTGATTTCTATTGAAAATTGCGAGTTATTCACTTGGAATTTTGATGGACAATATGATAAAATATGGGAAGAACCTCATAATTGGCTAATAAACAATTCAACAGCAATTAAATCGCCTTGTCGAAAGGATAATGTATCATTTCCAGAAATAAATTCCACTCTCACTGGTGTTATTACCGTCAGTACAAACGTTGAAGTGTTAGGGATTAATTGGAAAGGAGAAAATGTATTTGATATTGAAGAGATTAGGAATCTGACATCTTAGTAAGTTCACTAGGATAATTTTAATTTGGTAATGACTAATGAGAAATATATGCAAATCTCCGGGGTAATTTAGCTGTAGATATATTCTTAAAACAAATATTTCTGTATGAAACTGTCCTATATTATAATATAAAGCTAGGATTATGTAATTTATCGGTCAACAGTTTTAATCTACAGAATGGAGGGAGTATCACTATAGACCCAGATTGTGGAGGAAGATCTGTATGTAGTTGTACTGCACAGGCTCATATTGGACTGATTATAGGAATCATATGTATACTCATCATCATTCCAACAGGTTAGAAATTTTGTTATTGTTACAAAATTATAGCTTTTCGTTAAATTATGGTACGTATAGGGCCGACAGAGCTCGACTTACTTCGAAAATATAAAATGATTAGAGCTCTGCCATACTCTCTTTAGAAAATTCACCCTACCACTTCCAATTTGCTTCTGCCAGGCCTATGACATTTCCAGGAGCGTGGGACAATATCAATAAATTCGTTACCTAATATAAATTATAACAAAAGCTATTAAACTCAGTATATTGTGTATTTGAATCAGTTCAACAGAATGAGAGATTATTTCATTCAATATAATTATCTAGGTGTTATAATAGTTTCATCAATCATCGTACTAATTCTCTTAATCAGAAAATTATACAAATCTAAAATCAGGAAATCAGAACAAGAATTCACATTTCAAACACTCAGAGAGTTAGATGTGGAAGATGATAATTTTGATACTACAGCTATAAGTCAAGAGGAATTCCCTTCTGGAAAAGAGAACATTCCAGAAGATCTAACTGGACTAATAGATGAGGATAGTGTCAATGGAAGTACACAGGAGTTAAGAGACAAGATTTTTAAATCCAAGAAAATACCTGAAGATAAGAAAGCTCTGCTAGCTGATAGTAGTCAAGATTTAATTGCTATGGAAGATGTAGAGAAAGTGGGAAGTTCGAATAAGCCTGGCCCTGGCAACCAAACTGACCTTTGAAATGTATATATTTATTAGAGCATGTTGTGCAGTATGAATTGAGAATACAGTGAGAATTTTGTATAGTGTGGTTAAATTCATTATTCAATCGAGGTTATCAGCCGATTCGTCGTAATAGCATCTTTATGGGTATGCTATTGATTAGCTATTTATTGGTAACTTAATACAGTGACCAGTGTAGGTATAAGTTGTAGAACAAGTCTCTACAATTACATTCACAAACTGTGTATTTCTAAATGGCTGATTTAAAGAGTGAAAGATTCAAAAAAGACAATGAATTCCTCCTTGAATGTAAGTTTTGTAAATAAAATGTAATATTTCGTATTTGAAGTGTGTCCGAATCAAGCAACATTATATTAATCAAGTTTTTCGTTCGACCGTTACTTACGCGTGTATCAATAGAAGAGATATAAACCACAGCCAAAGGTAATGGGGTGAATAAAGTCGATGACCCAATAAACATACATCGGGTTTATTTGGGGATACGCCGAATTCGTTATATACTAAAAGATATTTGGGAACCAAGTTCGTTATAGGTAAGAATCACTTCGTTATAAGCGCAATTTGCATAAAGTAATTTATGGAAGGATTTCTGAGCTATTTGGTGTTCACTCTAATAGGAATAATACAATATTGCGGTAGTTATAATTAATTATTAGCAATTAGGGAGAAATGCACGTTACCATTGGAGATGCTCTCTTTCCTCACAACCTTACTAGAAGAATGGAAAACAGTTGAAGCAATCTGTTTCAGAACTCCAGAAGCAGAGGAGAGGCAATACGTTAACACTATAGTAACAGACAAACCATACTCAAATCAGCGAAATAATATCAGGCCTGATGTTATGCTAACACAAAGCGTGAGAAATAATCAAGATGAAAATCTGCTAATGAATAGATCGATGCAAGATTTTAAGGCTAGGAGTCCACTTCTTCCACCAAAGGGTAAGAAAATATTACAAGAAAGTTCTGGGACAAGGCCCCTACCGCTGCCACCACTCGATAATCGCTCCCCAATTGCTATTCCAAAGATGGGTAATACTCCCTTGAGGTACGCACCACCGAGAGAAGACCCCATTGGACCTACCTATACGAATACTGTAATATCAGTTAGAGAACCATACCCTAACTATTCAGATAGAAATCGATCTCATTTAGAAAATAAAGAGCTACAACATAACTTAAATATGAATCGTTACCCTACGGAGACTGCAGTCCTGCAATCCGCTCTACCCAATAAACCGCAATTGAATATACCACACGCCCCTTTAGAAATTAGACAACACACACAGTATCATCAAAACGATATATTTGGAGAGAGCAATACAATTATACACGAATCCCTCCCCAAAGAGCTGGGCTATCCAAGTACACAGAGACCACCACTACCCTTGGATGATGGAGAAATTAAAACTAATAGACAGAGATCAGGACTTTATCCAAACGATGACAGACCACCATTTCCTACTCCCTACATGTATCCACAAGACAACATCATACAAAGTGATAATATTGAACAATGTAAAATAGAGCGTAGCAATAGCATAGATATACTGTCAACTGATGAAATAAAGCCAAGACTACCTCCCAGAAGGAATAGTATGGAAAATATTTCTTCTAAAGATGTGAGAAAGTTTCGACCAAAGCCTGGTGATCCGCAGTATGCAAATTTCTTAGATACTCCACGATCGGGTAACACACACAGAATTGGTGATATTAACACTATAAATTATGATACGATGTCTAATGAACAAAAGAAAGAGAATTCTAACCAAACTAATGAACCTTTGAAAAATTCTGATCAATATTTGGTATTGTTAAGTTCTCCTGAAGAAGATAAACAAACACAACAACAAGAATTTGAAAAGAGAGAGGGAGATACTTCTCTTGCAGTGTTCAATCTGAGAGAATTGATAAATGAGAGAACTGAACTAGCCCTTGATCAACAAGGTAAGTATATTTACTAAGGGGAAATACGAATACGTGTATGTATTGTAACAATATATACAATAATATTTCATCATAGTGAAGTTATTTGAAGCAATATGCTTGATTATAATACTTTCCAACTTTCCTGAATCCCGGGATTTACATTATTTCCAATTCCAGGAGAAAAGAAAATCCAACAAACATTGGACAATTCTTGCTAATTTCTAATAAATACAGGAAAAATTCTTATCATGTATTTGTATATAAAATTCACAATCCAGAAAAACCCGGATTTTGGGAATACATATGACAGGGAAAATAGTTATTTTTTTAGTAAATGGTAAATATGTAAAACGTACAAATACCATGTAATCCATTCAATAGAAATATAATATGTTACGTGTATAAAGGTTACAAGAAACGGAAAGTACTATTGGACAAGACAAGCAGTCCGGAAGAAGCGAAGTTCTATGATATAATCTCTAACCATTCAGTGTTCTACCTCTACCTAGCGGAACACAATATACTAACTCAGGAAATGCTATCTCTAGAACATCCTATAGGAATTGTACTAACAGAAAAATTAACATCATATTATAATTATAGTATGGCGAAATCGGTCGTAACGCTTGGAGCACAGGTAGGACTACTTGAAGTTAATGATAGAATAAATACAGGGCCACAGAAATTAGAAAATTTTTTGAAAAAGATCACTGGTAAAGGAAAGATACCATTAGACCCAACCGTATCTCTCCATCAAATCAATGTATTCACCTCGCATATCATATGTATCTCACAGGCTAATGCAGGCTTTGATGAAAATAACTACAATCGTTATATAAGCGAGCGTGAGCAGAATTTACCAGAACATTTTCACCGCTCATTACTCCCTTTAGTCCAAGGAGCACTCCCATTGAGAAAAGATAATGTAAAGAATTTGATTTCATATTTAGGGGCTATATACCGACTTAAAGATTGGGAGAGAATGATCCCAGATGTGTATAAGAACGATCCAGAGATGAATTCGCATATTGAACCTTCAATAAACTTGTGTATGAAATCGTCCCCCGATGAAATAATGCCACAGGTCATAAAACTAGCCGAAGAAAGCAGATTGAGAGAATCTACATACTTTTACGTTAAAATTAACAATAAGGTAGATAAAAGGATCAAAGATACAGTGCTGGGTATCAATAAGAGGAACTTCCATCTACTGAGCATGTCAAGAAGCTGTGAGATAGATCTAGCTACCATGTGGAGTACGAGTGACGTAGATATATGGTCCATGACAGCTAACAAGGAAATTGTGATAAAATTCAAAGATGAATGTAGGTTACAACTGGTCAGTCCTGAACACAGTGAGGATTTGATTCATAAAATCTTAAAGTGTGGAATAAAACCTAAAACTCTAATCGATATCAAATAAAGTATCTCTCCTATATCTGTACTATTTGTTATTAGCCTGTTTTGCATATTTATGGATATTTGTGCATATAATAAAAATATTATAATAAACATATGTGCAGTAGCGATTTGTTACCTATATGATACCATGATACCAGTTATATATTTAACTAATCGAAACAACAATTGTATTTCCATACAATTACTTATTGTTCATTATCCTAATCATTTCCTGTATAGAGGTTATTTTCTCTCTTGGCTTGCTCTCTCCGCCCCTTGATACCTCTTCTGTATCCAAACTAGACCAATCAGTATAATTTACCATTCTATGCCCCTCTGGTATTAAATCAGATAATTTAAAATCTGTGTTAAAACTCTGTAGTGTATCAGCTGTTAAATCTTCATGTACTCTCTCAGCTGTTTCATAAGCATCATTCATAGTGGAGGCTATTACTCCAACAGGTCCCCGTTTAATCCAACCACTACAATACAATCCTTTATAGAGTGTACCATCTAAATGCGTTACCTTACCTCTCTCATTAGGTATAACGTGTTTAATATTATCAAATGGTACTGATTCGAGTATTGGTATACTCTTGTAGCCAATACTTCTAAAGGCAATACCACATTCAATTGTCTCATACACTCCAGTGCCAATTGCCTTAGTATTGATACTGTTATGATCTTGTAGCTTATTTACTTCAAATGTAATGGAATTAATCTTACCTTCAGTGTTTGTATTAATAATGGTAGGTGAACGGAGATATGAAATTTCGAGGCATTTGTTTGATGTTTCTGTGTGTAAAGATTGTCTTGATGTTTTGTATAGAAGTTCTATTAGTCTCTTTCTGCCTCTTGGTAATGTTGATATTATAGGTTCTAAGAAATCGTGATCTTCTTTTGTTAGTAAAGTTGTTATTTGTTTCAATTTAAGTAATTCTCTGAGCTCTTTTATAGTAAACGCGACTTGTAAGGGGCCTCTCCTTCCCACCAATACTACTCTCTGTATCTTACTCTCTCTCAGAGCTAGCAGAGCATGATTACATATATCTGTCTTTTCAAGTTGTTCTGTGGGTGTAAGGAGGATACGAGCTACGTCTATAGCTACGTTACCTGGTGGATGGAGAATGGGATTAATTTCATTATTGCTTAACTGAATAAAGATATCTGAAATAGCTTCCGACAATACAAATTCACTTGCATATTCCGACAATTTGCTAAACCGAGAAAGTTTTCATGTCTCAACGAGTGTCGGTTTATGCAGGTTCCACCGTACAGTGTAATCTCCACAAACGGGGTGCCAGGGACGCCAAAAAATGCTACCCCGTTTCCCCGTTACTGTCAAATTCCAGTTGTGGAGGTTCATTAGTATGGGACTAGGAATTCGCTCTATATATTTTTCACTCTGCTTCCAGAAGTTCCCCGTTTGTGGAGGTTTCACTGTACTCCATGCTGCATTGCCATTATATTAATAGCAAACCTTGTCCAATAATAACAGCTGTTTGAGAAGACAAGTCTACATCTAGACTGACATCCTCTGGTAGACCGTTATACCAACCAACAAACCGTCTAGCAGAGAGGAAACCCTTAGCATTTTCCCCCGGTATTTCTAGCTTTCTATCAGAATCAGCTCCATAAGCTAGGACAATAGCAGAATAGTATGTGAACAGCTGAGAGAGAGAGATATCTGTACCGACAGAGATATTACCGTAGAATCTACAACGAGTGTCTTTCAAAAGATTTGTGAAGTTAGTTATAACGTTCTTAACTTCTGGGTGATCGGGAGCTACACCATATCTACAGTAAAGTTTGAGTATAAATAGGAGGACATGTAAAGCGATAGAATTTTTTCTCATCCCGAATTTTATCCCCCGTCAGGAAAAATGTATTTGTATTTTAACAAATTAAAGGATAATTCTTTGATGAGTTTGATTACAGATTGTGCATACACATTTTACTACTTAAACATTTGAAATATTCATATATTTTTAGGCCCAGAAATATTACAGGCGATTTAGACTAAAATATTTTACATAGCAATTAGCAAAGCAAATTTCTACTCATATTAAAACTGGTGATTAATCCTATTGATGTACTTATATACACTTAAAAGTTGTACAGACCTGACAAGTCCAAATGGAGTTGGTAGACGTTCAATAATATCAACTCTAACATTACTATTTAGCTTCAATAATCTCTGAGCTGTGTAGAATCCTGCTGGACCACTACCCACTATACCTACTCTGTAATGATTGTCACTAAACAGACTCCTGGTATACCTTACAAGGAAGCGGGAGCTAGTTATATATACATTTTGGAAAATGGGAATAGAGAACATCTAAAAACATTGTGAGTAAGTTTTTTATTGGCTATAGAGACAGAATTCAGTATATTCTCGTTAATACGAAACTTCATGCAATTTTTCAATCCCAAGAATTGACAATACTGCAGTTAAAAATTGGTTGACAAAGTTTTAGAGGATTTGTATTTATCATAATATCTCGGATATTTGTAAATACATGTCGTGATTTTTGAATTGGGAAATATTCGATAATTATTGGTAGTTTCTGTATATTTTAAAAATGATTGTAAGAGATGTCTGGAAACGCGATATCGAGTTTTGGTTCCAATATATTGATTTCAGTGATTTATTGGACAAATAGTGCGGTCCCTAATTAACGAGAGGTTCTACGAATACAGGTTTGCTTTCAGAATAATACCATTGTAATATATAGAGGTATATCTTGGGAATAATAATACAGTAATAGTGATCGTGTTGCAATATAGCGTGTAGCCAATATTCTACTTCTTTGCTACAGTAAATATATTATCTAATTGTGACTTTAGTCCAGCATTGCTATTCTTCAAATTCTGTACTTCTTCCTGGTGTCTAGCCTCCTCGGCGCTCCTCCTCTCTGCTTCCCTCTTAGCACTTTCATCACTACTTCTCCTCTCTTCTGTAACTTTACGTTGTAACTCAGCTATCTCTGCTCCTAACTCTTGACTAGTACGATTAGCTGCTGTATGTTTCTGAGCAGCTGATAAAGCAGTACGCATTCCAAATGCTACACTACTTTCATATAGAGTTTGGTAAGCATTGAGTGTCATCTTTATCTCATCTCGTACCCTGAGGAGGAGGAGACCACGCTCTGCACATATAATAGTAACCTGTTATTGGGTCTCATTAATATACATACTGAAGACCACCGGTTAATCAGGTCAGTATATATATATATAGTACAGTGGTGCTCGCTTATTAGCAAAATTCCCCCAAATACTTGCAAGTGTTTCATGGACTTATTCCGGTTTGTATTGGGAATAATTCCTGTAATAGCAAGTTCAGGTATTAACAAGGAAATTCGTGCAATATACGAATTGCTAATAGGTGAACTCCGCTGTATATAGCAAGATAAGCTACTCACTTGTCTAATTAACTCATCAAAGCATTCTGTGTATAACTCCCTCCTGATAGGACATATCCCAGTCTCTCTAGCCTCTCTCTGTAGTAGTCTCATCTCCAGCTGTTCTTGTAGAGCACACACGTCTAGACGAGTAGCAGGTGTAGCTGATACACATTGTCTCCATAGCTGATTGTTCTGATTCCATTCCTACATTCAATGCTGTAGTATTAAGGACCTTGTTAATGAGAAACTTGTTTCAGCTCCACATGATGTACGTCTGTGAATGCGGGTGGGTGGCATTTCATCATATTATGACATTATAATAATACAAAATGGTCAATTGATGGAATGATACTCTACTAAATTTTGCGAGTTTTAAAGGAAGTCTGTGAAGATAAAATCACTACTGTACTATTTACCCTTTAGTTAGCACGTAATATATATTGTGTGGTTGAACTTCACTGAGAAAATAGTGAAATAATGACAATATTCATGTGGCAAAAAATGATGGGCCCCCCAGCCGTGGAGCTGAAAAAATTTTTAACAAATATTAGCCTAAATATTTCAATCCCAGTAATTACCTCTCAGAAATGTCATTAATGCTACATACCTGTGGAGGTATAATCTTGTTGAGTATTTCCTCTGTCTCCTTAGATCTCTGCTCAGCCGGATTTTGCTTGGTCTGGTTAGCAGTGTTACTACCTACGCCAGATGATCTAGGCTTGCTAGTATTTAGTCTCAACTCTGTCTTGCTGATGAGAACAGGATTGTCGTACTTTACCAAACATGAGTTACTTGTAATCATTTCCAAATGTGAACTACTGTTAAGTATGAAATAAATAGACAATTTCAATGTTAAGTTTCAATGGGTTAAAATCATAGACAAGCAGCGGTTCCCAACTGTATTTATCCAAGGATCCCTCATATAATGTAATGGCCATACCTTTCTGTAGCCATGTGGCACCTTCTCATAGATTTCAATACAAATTTTGATATCCTGTGGAATCCCTAATTTCGTCAGTGGATCACCAGGTTGGGAAACGCTGGCCTATTGTCTACCAAAAAAGCAAGATACAAACGCTCTTCCGCACGTTTCAGCCGGATATGCACTCAACAAACATGCAATATATCTCCAACAAATTGGACGAAAAAACGCAGGCAGATAAACGCTCAAATAACCGAGTTCGTGTGGTCAGTAGTTAGTGTATATATTTCAGAGATGAACACTTATCTCATGAAGTAGTTAAAAGGTTAGTAAGAGATTGGGTTACACAGCTATAAACTAGCGTCGGTAGATAGAGCATACACAGATAGACTCTGTGAACTGCTGTCAGGTAATGACGTCATTAAATTATCATCTGTCATTTCATTCATTTCATTGAAGACAAATTTCTGTTGAGATATTAAGTCTCTCAATTTTGTCTGACTATTGTAAGCACTCTCTTGAGATTGTTCAGTAGGTTTTACAGTATGATCCTGAGAAGGTATAAATAGCTTTTCAAATTGAGATTCAAGTTCTCTCTGTTTTCTACGTTCTATTGCTTTCTTTTCTGGGTAAGGAGGATCTAGTGGGATGTTTGCTTCTAATTTTGTGCGTTTTTGTTGCATCTCCTTCTTTTGATAGAAAGATAATTCTCTCAGTATTTCTTGTCTATCTTTCTCCATTCTATTGATATGGTCTGCATGTTTCCCTCTTAAGCGAGCTCTTTCTAACTGTTCCTCTCTCCTCATTGCATGTTCTGCTTCTTTTCGCTTTGTTTCAGCATTCTTAACTACAGCCAAGTCAGCTGCTTTTGTTTCTATATAATTGAAAATTTGTTACATAAAGTTATATTCAATTTGATTGTTAACAAGAGTTCATTACTTGTATTTTTTGAACAAGAAAAACTGTGGGAAGTAAAAGAACATCTATATGCTTATTTTAAACTCTCTAGTATACTAGAGTGGAGTTCGTCTATTAGCAAATCATATCTTGCATGAATTTCCCTTGCTAATATACGGATTTTGCTATGAGACAAATTGCAAATAAGCAAACACTGCTGTATTCTTTTCAAGAAATAATTTTAGCCAAACCACAAAAGTAAACAAACAAATAAACAAATTGCGTATTTTTCCCTCACCATTCTTCTTATCACTCTTCTCAACTTTATGCTTGTTAGGAGCAGAATACACATTAATATAAGACAAAGAATATTTCTTCACAGTTGAACCTGTAATAGGTTTAGATTTTAGACAAGGATCAAATTCGCGTTTTTGATGTTTCTTAGTTTCGATAGCTTTCGCGATTGCATTGAATGTGCTTTCTTGCGAAAACTTGGGAGTGGGGAGTTGAGTGCGTTTAGTATTTTTCAAATTGATATCATCCATTTTCTGTTTATTTAGCTTAGATATAGCTTGTTTATATCTCTCTCTTGCTTTGGAATCACTTTCTATCTTCCTAACAAGATAAGAATCATTCGCATTACTCTCTAGCTCTTGAATAGAATCAGCTGATTCGTGAGCACGACCCATTCCGTCAGCTCCTGCTATAAGATCTGTTTGTAATTGTGTCCTGACAGATTCTGCTTCTGAGAGAGCTCTCTCTCGCTTATCGATATCATCTTGTTTCCTCTGGTGCTCGTCTAGACTACGCATGAATGAACAGATTAGTTTAGAATATTCTCTCTCTTCTTTGCGAGTTTGGTTTAATCTCGATCTGACATCTATCTTACACCCACTCATGCTATTTTAGGAATTTTTAAATATGTTAACTTGTAGTACTGCTCAGGCCTATTTATACAGGATTACATGGAACCTGACTAGCAGTTGGTGACTTAGTACCAGAAATTATGATCAATAGGTAACTATGCTTCGCTCCTTACGACAGGCAAAATTTTGAATTTTTGAAAATCAAAAATAGAGTCTAAATGTCAACAAAAATGTTTGTTACGATTCATCACGATCTTAACACTTAGGCCGGAATAGAATAATTATTAATCAAATCGAGACAAAGCGCTTAGAACTAGATTAGTCTACAACTTACTTAACAGTATATAACAACAATACGTATGTTTATCAGAAATCGGTGAAACAGTAGCATGCAGTACCTACATATAATGACAAGTGCATCAATAACATAAACAAGATATACAAACAATACGATATGAATCAGTCAATGTTATCCTTACGGAATCTACAAGCAGCACTGGTTACCTCTAGCTGAGCAAACTGAGGTTTGTTTCTCTGTCTAGACATCAGTGAGTTATGTCTCAATCTTGGTGTAGGCTAAACGAATACAATTCTATGAATGGTGCATTAGGCAAAAAAAGTCCAACTGATTGACTGGTAGTGTAACTCAAGGTCCTACGAGCATCTAACAAAATATGATGAAATGTATGATAAGTATCTATGTTTGATATTTGCAAATGTCAGAAACGAATTCTACGCACATGATTACCCAAGAGTAACCGTTGAAACAAATCTTTAGCATCATTTTGAATTTTTGGATAAAAGGTGTGTAAATATGATCAATCATATGATAATTTATTATATTCACATCTCACATACTTCAACAACCAATATAATTCGTACATTGCCAACGTCAATAGGACATCTCCCTCTAGGAGCTGCACTAATAAGAGTAATGACAAACCTTAGCAGTAGCTGGATGATTAAGTATAACAGGTTCTTCTACATGTGACCCAACAAAGATATCTTGAAACCTATTAGCACTAGATCCTCTATCAGCTAATTTCCTGCTTCTACCGCCAGTACCAGCAGTAGGTTCTGGTCTAATCCTAATGGGGCGTAGCTTAGTTCTTGTGAGAGAAGGTAGGTTAAGAGGTGAGGCTTGGTGCTGAGAGAATAGAGGTTTACAGTATAGAAGTGATTGGGGTGCTATTACAGGATTAGATTCCATATGTCCTATTCCGTTGTTAAGGGAGATAGGTAGCAATGTTTGAGCATTTGTAATAGTTTCTGACCTGAGGAATACAGGATACAATCTCCATAGAAGGGCAGTAATCTTAACTTGCTTAAAAACCAAGTCAGACATAACGAATTGACCGGAGTCTGAGCACTTCGTTAAAACGATATTTAACTGAATCATTAATCGATTGTACAAACTAACTTCTGTTGACTAGTATGCATTATCTGTGCTCCAGCTACTAACATATCCATCCCATTCTCTCCTCCGTTAATGTTAGGGAGACTACTTAGCAGAGGTCCTGTTATTATACAACCTTGTTTGAGTGATTTAGCTGATCCTATCTAAAATATAAGTACCACGTTATAATCTCAACAATTATACTTAATGTATTTAAGTATAATGAACAACCTTAGTAGGTATATTAGCTGAGTGAGATTTCATTCTTATCTCTATTTTTCTCTTAGGATATACATCGTTCCCATCAATAGGACATGTAGTTTGAAAATATCTGAGTTTGTAATCTATACAGTCTCTGTGGAACTGATATAAGAATTATTATATTTTGACAGTACCCTGAATCCCTGATTTACATAATTAGAAGTACAGTTATCTCCCGTTATATAGAAGCTCAAGGAAACGCGATAATTACTTCGAAATAAGCGGGTAATTCATTATATCCGAATTGACTTAACGGGAGTTGACAATATAGAACAATCTTCCTAATTATATACAAGTACATGTATTACAAACCTGATGAGAACAATTTGGTAGTTTTCTAATCCATTCTCCCATGGCATAAGCTCTCTTACAGATCTCACAATGCTCTCTCTGTAATAACAAGCTGCTATTCGGCTTAATAGGGTGTGAATAGAATTTGGATAGAACGTATTCAGCTACTCCTTTAGAGGGATCCGGTTGGCTAATTAGTTATAAATGATAAAATATAAGTTAATCTGCGTGTAGTTATGTTACCTGTCAAGTTGTAATAACGTGTCATAATCCTCACTAGATATCTCTCTACTCTCTAGGACATTAGCTAAGCCAGGGGGAAGAGGAGGTAAAGCTTTAGGAGGATCTGCCTTCTTCCATTTCTGACTCAAATACTAAATAAGTTCGTTATCAATATTGTTTACATACTTGTACACTGGACAGTCAAATTCCGTTATTAAGAACACAGATATATCGAAGTGTGAACTTATACAAATATGGTCCCAAACCGTCAAAGTAGCATAAATTTCATTGGCTATATCGAAGGAAAGTATAGTAATTGTCACGGTCCATTGAGCAGTTGAGCTTGGATATAACAAGAGTTGACTGTAATTATCTGTTAAGCACACCATACATATACAACATGCAACAAAGTGTATTGTTATAGACTTAACATAATAGCTATAGTTTCATACCCTTCTAATCTGAAGTGTATGTGCTGGATTATGATTTTCTATTAAATAGCATTTTGAACAAAGGAAATACTCTGCGCACTCTCTACATCTAGACAAAATACATCATGCAGTACACAATACATAAGAATAATCAATAATACTCACAATTGACCAAAAATCCTCATAGAAAAATATTTATCATTTAGAAGATCTGGGATAAGTAACAATCTTCAAGGAACCTGTGACCAGCGCCCCCCTATCCCCAACTGGACACAGTATTATTTAATAAAATATACATATACATACCTATAGCATACACCAATAATAGGACTAGCAAGACATCTACAACACACACAACCAGTATGTACATTAGGAGCTCTAGAATTCTTGTAAGTCTGTTTCTTAGCTTCTAATGACTCTTTATTAAGCTCCTAATTATATAGCAGCAATATGTAATCATTGTAATGGCATAATATGTTCGTAATATTGTTACTACTACTGTCATATATACACACCTCATAAGCACCAAAGTCTTCTCTACAGAGAGGACACTTGATCTTAACTTCTCCTAGCGACTTCTGATGATCAGCCCACATCTTCATGCATCTAACATGCAAACTCTTCCCACAACTCTGTCTAAAGACCACAATATTAATAACTGTTCTACTAATACATATAATTATATACAGTTAACTCCGGTTATAGCGAAGTCTTAAATTGTACAAATATGGACCCAAACTGTCAAAGTAACATAATTACATCGGAGTCCCTTGAACTTCGATTTAACGGGAATTGACTGGACTATATACCTGCAGAAAGTAAGAGGTTCATTAGCCTGAGATAGAACTTCTTGACAAATAGGACATACATCTCCTTCTTGTAATTCTCTCTGGTAAGATAGAGGAGAAGTAGATTCATTTATAGCTCGATGGTTTACAGATCTGTTTCTTTCTCCTAATTCTCTTAATACTAAATCGTTAATCTCACGTTCTATCAATCCTTTTTGATAAATCACTAATGGGAAGAGAAATTGTGTAAAATGTTGTGTACCCTGTTTCCCCGTTTCTGCCAAATTCCCAGTTTATGGAAGTTCATTTCTATGGGACCAGGAATTCGCTCAATATTTTCACTCCGTTTCCACAGGCCCCGTTTGTGAAGGTTAAGCAGTATGTGTCTGAATCTTGCTGGAAAATGACCTGATTAAGCGGAGTCGACTATATAACAAATAAACTGATAATACAAGCAAATAAAACATACATGGATCTTCTGGCTTAAACTTGAACTTTTTAACAAGCAACCTATGAACCAAAAATACATAAACAATCAAAGTTATTAAATATTAAATACATACATAAAATAATCATAAAGATTTCAAGCACAATACACATTAAAATATAGTCTCTAATTCTCTATTCTAATATTAGGCCTTTGATGAAGGGGAGTCCAGTAGGTACACGCTGCTGATACTCTATGTACCGTTTTCCGAAAAACCGAATTAAATGATACTCCTCACACATAATGCGTTCCTTATAGAACATATAAATAGCGGAGATATAAGCTACGAAACATATAGGATTACCGAGTAAAACCTGCGTTCCAATGCTCCAAATAGACCAACCGACGTAACTAGGATGTCTACACCAACCATATATGCCAGAGGTGATCAATGCGTGCTCTTTCTCCCTCCAAGTTGAGATCATGTGTGTGAAAGACAGCCCAGCTGTGTACATAGCTAGTTTCCTAATGAATTCACCTAATGACGTCATCAACAAACCAACACAAATGATATACATATTCCCTTTCAAGTAAGGAATAAAGTACGATTCAAGTCCCATCTCTATAATAGCTAGAAGCAGAGCTAAGCCATACTCCCAGCTGTGTGTAAGTAAGAAGGAGTCTATGGTCAAATTTTTAGGATTGAAGAGTGCTATAGAGATGTATTCTGAATAATGGAAAAATGCCATTACAGAAATATACAGGGAGAATTGCATGGCAATGTATTTCTCAGAGAAATAGGATAAAAATGTATAGGAGAGAGATTTGGAGAATATTAGTCCCAAACTAAGGGATATGAACACAATCTTTATGTAATCTTTTGTAAGCAAATGCATGGAAATCGCAGAACAAATCGCGAAAATTATCACTAGAATACACCATGTTTGAAGTTCAAATAAGGGGCATATGATATTAGCTAATATGAAAGAAGATATAGCGAGGTTGGCTTCAAGAATCATTTCATATTTGTGTCCTAGAAATTTATTTTCTGATCTATTATATGGTCTACTGTAATAATGATGGTCTAACAATAATTGATAGATGAAGAACCATATATGCAAGTAGAATTTGGAGTGCATGCATTCGTCCGAATTTCAGAAATTTCTAAGAAATTGTTTGCAAGAAAAAATGTTTGCATGTTCTAGAGAATTATTTCAATTTTCAGAAAGTTAGATAAACTTACCATCCACTAAATATTTGAATACTAATAATTTGTAATAGTAACTAACCATAGAATGTGAATACAGAGCTCTCTCTCATTCATAAACGTATTACAGGAGCATGTGTGCGGATCTCCGAGAAAAACCTATATATGAATCAATGTATAAAATGGGAAGTATTTAAACACAGTCAGCCTGTTATATCGAAGCTCAAGGGACAACGTATTACTTCGAGATAAGCGGGTATTCGATATACCCAATGGAGTATATTTAACTTTGAAGGTTTGAGACCATATTTGTATAATTTTAGGCTTCGATATAAGCGTGAGTTGACTGTATGCTATAAGATTACCTTCAATTTTCTGTCCTTCCCCTCTTCCTTAATATGGAATCCAGTAGGGCCAGTTTGATGCAGGATGTATAGTCTAGCTGTAGATGCGAGAGTTAATCGCTCTTTAATCTTGGTAGGACAATAATGTCTCCATGCTACACTTCTAGACATCTACATGGTGTGTAAAGTACTGACAGTATCGACGACATAGGGTATCTTAGATATTTAGTAGGTCATGGGCGCCCGAGTCCTAAGATTAAAAGGCCACATCCCCTGTTAAGCCCCAGGAAATTGCACCAAAGTCATGGTAGTTAAAACGAAAATTAATATCTCACTTATAAAGAATTTAACCTTCGATATATGAGAATAATATTTTAGCGTCATCTCCCTAAGGTATCTTAGTGAGATATTACTTGTAGTAGAGTGGGTCCTCTCTAATTGCTCGCCTGTGGAAGCGGACAATTAGAGAATTCTAAGTGTAAGGATTACGAGATTAGTGTATGAACAAGTGAACAATTAGAGAGGATCCGCTGTACTTGTATACGTACATATAAAGTTGATACAATAAAACATATATTATTTCAAAGTATTAATCAGGTACAGATACAGCAGGGTACATAGAAAGCTATTAGAAATAGAAAATACCTAAAAAAGAGTTAAACAAATTCATCGATTATAATTTTTCGTATAATTTTTCGGGTCACATTCAAAGTATTTCGGAAAGTTTCAACGGTTTTGTAGAAGAGTTTTATACTTTGACTTTTCATAACTCATTTCTGGTTCTTCACATTTGTAAGAAGAGAGATATAACTCGTCTTCAGTGAATACAGGAATGGTCATTAAATAGTTTAGGACATTTCTTAAGCGCATAGGACTGTACTCCGAATGTCGGAAGGAAAGTAAACGAGTTACATGTTGAGAAAGTTCCCAGAATTTATTGAAGTTAACTTGTCCGTTATCGAGGTTAAGAGGAATAGTTTCATTCACCATATACAAATCTTTTACAAGCAAACTGAAGAAAGGAATGACTGCTTTCTCCTTTTTATCTCCCTTTCTATCAATAGCTTCTTTTAAAGACTTACGATAGTTGCTGAAATTCGCGGATGGATTCATCGTGTCCATTAGTTTATCGAATTTACTGGTGTTTACCTTTGCCCAAGTTTTCTTCAACCTCTGTACAGGGTTCATGTGTAATCCAGCTACAATAGCCATTAGAGAATTGAAGTTATTTGTTACAAGGCATTCATATGCTGTGTCAATAAAGAAATCAAGAACTCTAGCTCTATTCTTAATTTTCTTATCAACAATACATATTTCAGTTGCAACTAGGTAACTAAGGCGATTGAACCATTCGATGTAAGCTTCTAGATTATTTGTACGTTTCATATCGTTCGTACCATCACTAGCTGGTTTCTCTTTAACAAAAGTCTGTAGGAACTCTTCAGGACCAATGCTATTCAATCTCTCCAACTCAATATGAGTTAGTTGTTGTGTTAGAGTGATTGGGTTGTCACAAGATTCCATTAAATTCACTTGAGTTTTTGAGTCAGCTATTTTCTCGGTGGTGGCAGCATTAATTCGCTGGAGGTTAGTTTCGTACTTTTCTAGGAGAGAGAGTCTATAGAAGAGAGTGTGTTGGAGTCCGCCGACTGTCTTACGGAGATCTGGTGACTGAGCTGCACACTGTTGGGTCACATCCTTAAATGTCTTCATGCTCCTCTCGTCTCTAAGCAATTATTAAAGTTGAACACAAACAGAAGAATTAAATGAATTTTGTGAATAATTTGTATTCATATGTTCCAGGCTAACTTTAGCAGTGCACCGCTAAAAATATTAATACAGTCGTCAACTCCAGGTATATCGAAGCTCAAGAGACCGTTCCGATATATTGGGAGTTGACTGTACATTAAATAGAGGTTTGTACCTGAAATCGTATGCAAAGTTATCAGTCCATTCACTGAGCAGCTGTAAGAAATAAGCAGAGAGAGTTGTTTTGTCAGAAGAACTGAGAGCTTGTATTTGAGTCTCGAATGCTTCGTGAATCTAGCAACATAAACAGGTATACAGAATTAAATTAATGAAATTCCAAATACAGCTACGCATAAGGTATCGTACTGGTGAAATTCGAGCAGGCAAGCCTATTAATGAGAAATTAATATGTCAGAGGAAGCGACAGCGGTTTACACTACACTTTGTGCGACAAATCATTTTATTTGCTAATGTGTAAGACATTAGAAATTAAACAAAATACAACTAATTATGAAAGGAATATTTCTGGTGCAAAGTTCAGTAATGTTGTATTAATAAAATTGCTTTATTAGGAATCTTACAGAAGTTATCAAATAAGATATTCAGTATAAAACCTGATAATGTGGGATTATCTCAAATGAATTTCATAGAATTAGAAAGTATTATCACAAGTATATACCATTACTCTATATACCTGCTTTCACCAGTATGCGTTATTATTATCATAATTTCAATATTCTGGGTTGTATATTTCACTAACAATATTTTCATAAATTACACGGCATATAAGAGCTATAAAATCCGCGTTTCAGGTCAAGACACCCTGACCAGAAGGAGAACTAAGAAATCTCTAATAATCCGCGATTCTCTAATTCTTGGAGTGTTACTATGTGAGTTTTCAATTTCTATACTATTAATAGCGGAATTCATTACAGGAGCGTTTGGGGGAAGTGTAAAATTACAAACTTTCCAATCAACATACAATTGTAGCGTAAACATAACTGAGAGTGGTGCAACATATGATTTCCTATACAGCGGATGTTCCAAAGGATTCTTAATAGAAGCAATTAGACAAAGTTGTATAGTAGCACATATAGCAATTTACTGGAGTATTGTATCTTTCCTAATACAAGTCTACAGTAATAGGACAGCTCATATGAAACAAATATTCAAGATTTTAACTATTACACTTCTTCAAGCATTGGTTATATTCGTAGTGACGTTATTCATACAAACATACATAATAGGGTACACTATCTCTATCGTATTTTTTTCCATAAATATCTATCTTGTTACACGTTCTTCCAAGAGGCTACAGCTACAAATACAGTTTAGATTACAGGACATTAGTCTGATTGATAATATGGAAGCGAGACAAGAACATAAACGAACAGGGAATGCCTTATACATGTACAAACAAACAGTTTCGTGTTTCACCGCACTCCTATTTATACTTGTCCTGGGTGAGCTAGTATTCTGTATGGGATCTGTCTGGACAGAGTGGATAGTACTACTACAATGTTATAAACTGAAGCCAGCATTCCTTATATTTACACCAGGAGAGAGAGCTATTCAAACAGTGATAGTTGTAAGTATAATAGCCCGTATTGTACAGACTATTGCAGCTAGCATATTCTATATTGGGATTATAGGGATGAGTATTGCAGTAGCAATGAAGAGAATGTTAGATGATATCAGGAATAGGAAGAATAGGAATAATTATTTATATAATCCACTCTTGGATAATTAAGTTATTTTGTAAATATGTAATTGGATTAAAAATACTGGTACTACGTGCATATAAGGCAATAATGGGACCTGTGGAAACGGAGAACTTCTGGAAATGGAGTAAAAAAATGGCAGAAAAACGCCACAAACTGGGTAGCATTTTTGGTGTACCTGGCGCAACGGTTGTTGAAGTTACACAATATATGAAATGACGTAATAACTAACTAACCTCAGCAAGCAATTTATGTGGTCTCATCTTCAATCTTGAACACAACAAGAAAGCAAATACAAACGTCCTATCCGGATAATATGATAGGGTTGGTATTATGTGTTCTATTAGAGCTGTCATACTCCCTGACACTAAATAACCATTCTCAAATTTGAGAGGACGGTTATATTTAGTAGGAGAGCTATCTTTAGATACTCCTGAATGAAATAGGGAGAATAGGTTAGGTCTCTCATGGATCTGAGCTCCCTGAGTCTCTGATACGATGGTACCGAATATAGAAGCTCTCTTCTTTACAGTGTTCTTCATACCGACAGATGGGATTGATCTGAGAGGAAATTGGAACAATAATTCAATTCAGATTATAGATAAGTATTAAGAAATGCTCATTTGAAGTATATAGGAACTCATGCTAGGTTTCAGATACTGAGATAGCGAATAAGAATGGTGAATAGTAATCATTACTATTCGCCTGTTAGTTAGTTAGTAAATATATTGTGTATTTGAATTCCATTGAGATGATAATGAAATAATGGCAATATTTGTAAACTTGATGGGGGAGGTGGAATAGAAACAAGTTTGTTATTAACAGTAGACTATAATGTATTATCTACCTGGTCCTCTGTGTAGAACTAGCTGCTGCCTTCCTGAACACATCTACAGCTACAGCTTGATATTCCTGTAACAGACGTTGATGTTGCGTGTATATACGTAGAAAGTTATTCTGTTCTTCCTTAAGAGCACGTGCCTTCATAGACCCAGCTGATATCTCATCCTGCATATTAGCTCGCATCTCTTTCTCCATCAATTCTACCTACATTGAGTAAGAAAGCAGGTTTATACTGTACACAGAAAAGGTATGTACAGTCAACTCCAGATATATGGATCACGAACATATCGAAAAACATGCTTATATCGAGGTCTTAAATTGTACAAATATGTTCCCAAACCATCAAAGTAACAAATATTCATCGGTTATATCGAAGTACATATCGGGGTCCCTTGAGCTGCGATATGACGGGAGTTGAATATACATGTTTTATGAACTGACTTTATTCTGTTCGGCTTCGAGCAGTCTGCCAGTCACCTCCAGCTGAATCGCGAATATATCAGATATACCTCTAGATCCAGAAGAGAGGGAGATTGTTCCGTTCTCAGAGGGAGTAGCCATCACAATGTACTAACCGATAAGTATAAATACTGTTAATAGTATTAGTAGTTCACGATATATCTAGCAAATAATTATACGTATATGAGTGTTACTGAATAGTATGTTCATATATTTCTAACTAAATGGTTAATTAGTAAATTCGTTTAAACACCCCAAAACACAGTTATAAGCGAGTAATGCAAGATATTCAATAGTCTTCCTCCCCATCTTGAGAGCCAGTACAATCCTCTGATACATTTATCGTTCCATCATGTTCATCTTTGAAACTAGCTATACCCAAATCAGTTTGTACTGAATAATCCAATACATGATCTAGATAGTTATCCATCTGATGGTGAGCATTAGCTACACCAAATTGTACATTAGATACTCCTCCATTCATAGCAGTACTGTCTTCATTAGATCTCTCAAAATACGTCACAGATTCTTCATACAAACCAAGTCTGTTATAAATACCACCGAGTGAAGCACATGCTTTTGTGTATGCTGTGTTAATATCAGCTCTCTGAGAAGCTTCTAGAATCTTCTTTTGGTACTCAGCTGCTCTCATGAATTCTCCCATTAACTGATAAGTATCTGATACAGCATCACAAGCATGTATTACTCCATCATCATCCCTGTTGTGTTTAGCTTTCTCGTGATATGATTTGAATTGTTTCAATGCAGTTTTGTACTCTTTAGCTTCTCTGTATGCTACACCCAGGAGATAGCATGCTTCAGCTTGTTTGTCTATGTAAGAGGATAGTTTTATTACGTCATAAGCACGCTGTACATACTCTATAGCAGCTACTGGATCTGCGGTCTGGAGGGTATCAGCGTATTTAGTGTATACCTATAGAAATACACAAGAGCTAAGCTCTTGGTAACTGTAATTCCTTATAAGGAATTTTGCGATTTGTATACTTACCAACCTCTTATGATAATTTCCCGGTACTTGCTAAGCTAAATTCCCTAGATTCCAAGTAGTAATCCACAAATAGCAATTCCAAGTATTATTTGGAGAAAAGGCACACAAAATTCCAAATATATCCCGGCATATGGATCTATATTCTGGAAAAATGCTAAAAAAGCTTTCTAATGCCATTAATGAAAATCTAACAATTATAGCTGTTCACATAATAACTAACCCTTCTCAGCTGTTCACATGCATCATCCATAATATTCTCTCCATGGTCAGTGTGCCAGGTCTCTCCATGCCTTTGACACATTTTAAAATAAGCTTCCAAGTCCTGAATAGCTTGTAACAAGCTATCCTGATACTCATGCATTAATCCTAAGTTTTTGTGAGATTCCGCTAGCTTCCTTCCTTCATCTCCTTCAATTAGTTCACTAATCGAGAGAGATTTCTTATAGAAGTGATCAGATAGCCAGCTGTCTGTCTGCTTACACTCATGAGCTAGTTTATCTAGAGTACTACACACTTCAGCTAGTTTCCCTTGTCTTTGTAGCTTTTCTGCTAGTCCAAGATGTTTAGCTAGTGTCTCTAGTTTGCTGGGCTCAGCTGGTAACAGAGGGTCGTAGTAGTGACCAGAATCTTTCCCTATAAATAGCATAATTAATTTTATGTTACAGAGGAGATGGTATGTCATGAAAATTTAAGTGGAGGCCCTAAAAATATCTGGCCCCCATGTCCCACTGTCACGCCACGGCTGACTGTAATTACACAAAATTCTAACAACTAGTGTTGCCTCCGCAAATTCCCTCAAAGTGTTTATCACTCCATTTGCAAAGTTTCCCGTTTCAACATAAACATACCAGCTAATTCCCGCTGCATCTTCTGAGACTCAACCAGACTGAATATCTCAATAAATGAGTTAACATATCCCTCCTCTAGTAGAGCTACTGAAGTATTGTGTAGATAACTCTGTCTGTGTCTAGCTATGTCTAGATCAGTGAGTCCTGCTATGCCTTGTTTAACAGGAGTTACTTTATTCTCCTGCAGAGTATCTTTCTTGCTGAGGACAGGGACTCTTACTGATTGGTGAGGAATTGATACAGATTGTATTGGGGGTAGTGCAGCAGCCATTGTATTAGACAAACAGATATATATATATATATATATATATACAACTAGCTTATTTAATAGGAATTCAGACCAGAGAACTCCAGACAAATTCTATCTAGATAACGGATAATTAATGTTCGTCAGTACAGAAATATGTAGTCCAATATAAGAACATTTACAGGAAAAAATCGTTATATTGAAGCTGAAGGAGACCGTGATAATTACTCACATTTACACGTAGTTCGTTATATAATCGATGAAATAAATGTTACTTTAACTGCTTGGGACCATATTTGTACAATTTCAGACTTCGATATAAGTTAATATTTCCATATATCCGTGTTCGATATAGTGAATTTCTAAACCTATCTAAATATTGATAGTATGGAATTAAGGTTCACCGTTTCAGGCTTCTTTCCACCATATTTACAGTTGTAAATATAAATGCCATAACTTTAATATTTAAGTTATATTATAATGTAGGGTAAATATAAATCCAGAGCAAATTACAAAATATACAAAATGAAGTTTAAGGAATTACTATACACAAATATAAGACCAAATATACTAAATTGCAATCCCAAACACATCAACTACTACATGTATATCTTGATTCTCCCATCCCATTACACAATTACCATCAGAATTCTGATCCCAATAGCAACAGCTAGCTGTATTCAGAGCTCCACCTGTTCTCTGCATTACCATAACATGTGTAATATATTTATATGATTTCTTGAGTTTACTTAATTCACTTGTGCATACTTCAGCTAGCTCTTTCGTCCAGAATTCAACTTCATCTTGTTTGTAAGCGGGGCGGTCTGAGAACTTATCTACTATCGTAGCTTTTATAATCTCTGTTACTTGCTCGATAGGGAAATCTCCACGGCTACTTGACATGCTAACAATTCATGAATAAATATACTGATTAATATGGTATTTATGTACAGAGCATTATTGCTGAGATAGCAAGTCATTAGTGTCCATACATACATTTAGTAAGAATTCTCCTATGATTTACCACTGATTTATGTAGAATACTTAGTAGACATATAGCATGGTTATTAAATTGACAAATATTTCCAGCAATTATTGGATAATAATAGATCTAGCAGGTTTGTAAGTACTAGTTAGAATACACGATTGGCAAAAAATTTGCATTAATGATTAATTCTGCTGCAAAAGTTACCATTAAAAGTGGACTTTGGAAATTATAGAATATTCTATTGTTTCTATATAAAATTTACAATTTTACAAACTGTGTGCAATAATTAATTTCAATTACAGTGCAACCTCGGTCTCTATTAATGGGGAACCTCAATAAGCGAGGAATATGGGGAATACTTTAGAGGTAATTATGCCTTGGACCATTGAAATTTACCTCTATAGCTATAGGTGGGGAATTCTTCGATAAAGTTTTTGAATAAACCTTTTGATATGCTAAATTTGGAGAATAACACAAACGTATCACTATGATGATGAATTGAAATATTCGGGTTTCTGAGAAGAAATTTCTTACAAATTTTTATTTTCAACCAATAACCTTAGGGCATATTATGATAATCAAATATAATTGAAAAAACATTCATTGGGGAAAGTGGCTGTATATATTGACTGAAAAATCTCTGATTAAAGGACATTTACATTAGAAATAATAAACGGGGAATGGGAGGCTTACCAGGAGACTCTACTGTATTGGGCAATTTTATTAAATTAATACTTCTATTAATGTAAAGAAAGTCCATGCAATGAGATTGCATATGCGATTTTGTGAATATATAAGTAAATTAGAGCAAAAAGCGTGAAATTTATACCAGAACTAAATTATATGCTCTCAAGGAAGCGCGAGGGAAATGGTGGGAATTTGAAATAAATCATGTTTGAAATTCATTATAAGATATGAGAGCAGTTTTCAGGGCATAGTTCTTATAACCAACACCAGCTGTACTTAAAATATATAGAGATATTGCCGAAAAGTTAGCTACAATATTCCCCATTCTAAAATATTTCTAATAATATCTCTCACACTCACAATTCATATATTAACAATCACAAAGATAATATAGATTCTAGATAATATCAAGCAAAATAAAGGAGTATGTTCCCATCTGAAAAACTAATAAAATATAGAAAAATAACTTGTTAGGGGGACAAAAGAGTTGAGAAAGATGTTTATTTCTTCTTCTTCATAGCGACTTTAGATTTAGTCTCATAGCTCATGATCTTGCCAGGAGCTGCCTGGAAGTTAGATCTCTGTTCGCAGTGAGCTTGTACAGCATTGACAGCACGACTCTTTCCATAGCTGTTATATTTAGCTGAGTCTACCATCCCATCCCACATGTCATCCATGTCATCCATCATTCCTTGTACCATAATTTCATCACTGGTGGCAGAAATGGCAACTTGCTGTTTAGTAGCCATCAAAAGTTCTCTCCCTTCCTCGTACTTTCCTTCATCGGCTTTCTTCTTTGCATCTTCTAGTGCTTTCATAGTTAGAATTCTGTTCTTCTGTTTGTCAATGAGAGGATTACTGGTTTTAGGTTTACCAGTATTTGTACGTGGAACAGGTAGATCAGATTTAACAGTCTCCATTACAGAAGACATAACATTGAAGTATGATAGTGTAATAGATGCGTAGTTCAGTATACCACCATCTGCTCCTAGGTCAGAGCATACAGGCAGCTGAAGCTCCATCAGGACATCTCTCTGTTCTTCTGATTGGAGATCTCCTAATGCAACCTCTGCACTCGTCTTGTTAGCATTGAAAGTAGGTGTCTTCTTTGCAATAAACTCTGTAATAGTAGCTCCGTTACTTAACTCTACTTTCAAACTTATATTCTGTCCAACGGTAGACAGAAGTCCTCCTAAACAGTCAGCAAATGACTCAGGAATCTTCTCATTAGTGTCTATGAAGAAATACACCCCGTTAGCTGCCTGACTTATATCCTTAAGCATAGTAGCATTGTGATCACTACCGTATCCGAATGTGTAGACGGTTCCAGTGAATTCATTGGCGGCTTTCAGGTCTGCTGGTTCCATTCCCCCTGTTGCACCCTCCTTAGGCTCTCCCTTGAGAGAGGATATTAAACTACGAGCTCTAGATTGAGGCTTCTTGGCCTCACGTTTTGCACTACCAGCTATATCGTGAGCGAATGGATCCTTCATTGCCTGTATTATCCCTTCAGTATTGGAAATACCTACATTCGCAAGACCATCAGTAAGCAGCAGGACGGAAGCTACGTCAGCCTTGACACCAGTACGTGACATTATAACTTGCATTCCTTTCAACAGACCGCCACACAAGTTGGTGGAACCACGAGTTTGCACTGCGTCGATTTTCGCCTCAATATCGATCTTATTTTCCGGGGTCAGACTCGTTAAATCGAAAACCAAATCAACAGTATCGTCATACACGATTAGACATAGCCTATCCTTTGGTGTGAGTTGGGTTACAACGAAATGAAGCGTTTTCTTAACCAATTCAAGCTTGCCGCCACCCATCGATCCGCTCCTATCTATCACGGCTACTATATCTACCGGTGCTCGTACGTTATCATCCTCTTCGTATACAGGGGCTGCTAGGTTGATATCTACCCAACAGTTGGTTCCCTTAGCGGGGTCATACTCAAGATACTCTGGAGTAACCAGGAGTTTAATTTTGTCATCAATTGGTTTCTCTACTACTGCCATTGGTATTGGATGTTTGGCTATTGGATCTTTGAGATTCTTATTTATATAACCAAATACTGCAGAGATAATGTTACATTGGAATACAAGACTAATAATAGCCAGCGAGAAAATGAACTTTGTCATATGGCACATTTAAATATAGAATTGATTAATTATAGACTTGTATTTCAAATGGGTTTTGGTAGAAGTTGTTACCTAATGAGGCTATATATATATATACACCAATATATTGTGTGGAATTGTGTGTCAATATTTGATTGGCCTATTACCAATCTTATTATGGTAAACACATGGAAGGTAGTTCAATTCCTATAGTGTATTTCGGTTACCTTGGTTACAAATATTTGGCATTCAATAGTGTTAATTGACGAGTAGCTCATGCAAAATCTATTACAATTTGTAACTCCAAATGCGTTTGAAACAGTGTTCAGGTCGAAGCACCTCGATATAAGCTATAGTCACGTAATTAACATACAGTGGTGTTCGCTTAATAGCAAGGTTCTCTAGGACTTAGAGTCCGTTTTGGTATTGGAAATAATTTCTCTAATAGCAAGTTTGCGTATTAACAAGGGAAATTCGTGCTGAATACGACTTGCAAATAGGCCAACTCCACTGTATGGTATGGAATATTGTTACCTAATTCGAAATTTCTATTTAAGAACCAGTCTTACTGTATAAGTGTAAATCCATCATAGTAATTAATAAGTGATATATTCCAAATAGTTTTGCAAATGAGGATAAAATAGAAAAATACGAAAATATATATTGTAGTTTATCATTTTTTCTTCTTCTTCATACCTGCTTTACATTTCGTCTCATAACTCATGATTTTCCCTGGAGCAGCTTGGAAGTTTGATCTCTGTTGGATGTGTGACTGCAATGCATTTATTACACGACTCTTCCCATAGCTTTTGTATTTGCCAGCATCTATCATACCATCGTACATATCATCTATATCGTCTATCATTCCTTTTACCATCACTTCCTCTCTGGTGATTGAGTTTGCTATTTTATTCTTGCAAACTAATAACAGATCTCTCCCTTCTTCGTACTTTCCTTCATCGGCTTTCTTCTTTGCATCTTCTAGTGCTTTCATAGTTAGAATTCTGTTCTTCTGTTTGTCAATGAGAGGATTACTGGTTTTAGGTTTACCAGTATTTGTACGTGGAACAGGTAGATCAGATTTAACAGTCTCCATTACAGAAGACATAACATTGAAGTATGATAGTGTAATAGATGCGTAGTTCAGTATACCACCATCTGCTCCTAGGTCAGAGCATACAGGCAGCTGAAGCTCCATCAGGACATCTCTCTGTTCTTCTGATTGGAGATCTCCTAATGCAACCTCTGCACTCGTCTTGTTAGCATTGAAAGTAGGTGTCTTCTTTGCAATAAACTCTGTAATAGTAGCTCCGTTACTTAACTCTACTTTCAAACTTATATTCTGTCCAACGGTAGACAGAAGTCCTCCTAAACAGTCAGCAAATGACTCAGGAATCTTCTCATTAGTGTCTATGAAGAAATACACCCCGTTAGCTGCCTGACTTATATCCTTAAGCATAGTAGCATTGTGATCACTACCGTATCCGAATGTGTAGACGGTTCCAGTGAATTCCTCTGTTAAATCTATATTAGTAATTTTTCTCTTTTTCTTCCGCTTTTTCTTCCGCTTTTTCTTGCGTTTCTTCTTTATGACTTGGCCTTGTATACTGGGAATAATTATCCTTTTCTTCCGCTTTTTTAACTTTCTCATTCTTCTCTTTCGCTTTTTAAGTTGAAAAGGATCCTTCATTGCCTTGAGTATACCTCCAGTAGTTGATATGCCTTGATTTGCTAGACCATCTGTAAGTAATAGAACTGATGCCACGTCAGCTTTATCATCAGTTCGTGATAAAATCACTTGCATACCCTTCAATAAACCTCCACATAAGTTAGTACTACCACGAGTATGCACGGAATTAATTTTACATGAAAGATCGCTCTTATTGTCTTCTGTTACATTTGTTAAGTCGAAAATTAAATTTACTGAATCATCATATACAATCAAACAAAGTCTATCTTTTGCTGTCAATTGAGTCAGAACGAATTGAAGTGTATCCTTAACTAATTCAATCTTTTCCCCACTCATAGAGATGCTTCTATCAATCACAGCTACAAGATCTACTGGAGCTCTTGTATTATCCTTTCCTTCGTATGTAGGGGCAGTTAGATTTAGGTCTACCCAGCAGGATGTAGCCTGTAATGGATGGTATTCTAGATATTCTGGTGTAGCGAGTAGTTGTATATGGTCTTTAGTTTTGATAGGTGCAGTTTGGATATTTACTTCTGGCATAATTAATGTACAACTCTAGATTCGGATATACGTATAAGTTTTGTATTATTTATCGTTTTATCTTGTTAGTGGATTATTGCCACTCTCAATGAATTTGTTAAGTGCACAGGTTTTACGTATTATAGTTATACTAATGCAGTATTAGCATAATTGTCATTATTACCATCAATTAACTAGGAGACTTTCCAACTATCTCGATTTTGGCGGGACGTCCCGTCGTTCATTTGTTTAGGCTAATGTCCTGCTAAACCTTCTGTACCGCTTTTAAGCTTCTGTCTTCACTCAGGTTGGCAAGAATGAACTAGGCAGCACTAAAAAATCCAAATCCAATTCTAAAAATTCCACATCTTTTCCAAAACATTTTTGTCTATCATTTTAGACATTATAAAAATATTGTAAATAATAAAAATTCCAGATTTGCTTCAGGATACAAGTATACATAGTGAGGTAGTGCTTTACCATGATTATTAACTAGACAGAAAATCAATGATTCGATATAAAAATCAAGTATTCAAAGGAAATACAAATCGATCAGTAGTATAATAGAGTAACACATCTACTGATCATCATAATTATCATTAATATCCTCATTGCTACTGGATAGTTCTACAGCTACCTCATATTTCTGTTTCCTATATCCACAACATTCATCTTTTGAGAAAAATGCCTCTCTCTCATGTAACATAACAAATATAAAGAATAACACCCAAGCAGTAGCTATCGATAGAAAAGACAAGATAGTTAGATACCCGAATTGGTTTGGATTAGGAAAAATGGTTACTAACAGAAAATGCAACATATCGTTAAAGAAATTCATTGAGCTCATAATACCATTAACAACTCCACGCTCAGTTTCTATTACATTCTCCTGGACTATCTGTATAACAGACAGGTCAAAAACCCACAGACCAAATCTAGCAGTAACTACTCCAGTAACCATAAAACCGAGAGAAGAATACTGATACCATTCTGTAGTCGTATTAGTGTTGTTATTTACCATGGTAAGGGATGTTGATAAATATGATGTATTAGTGAAGTTAAGTGCATCAATGGGGCTCTGACAAGCAGCTGACGGGGGAGGTGAGCTAAATGTCGGGTTGCCTGGTGCGAAAACTCCAATAACACAAAAGCAGAGAGAAAACAACTGTAAAGATATGCCAATAACACCAGCACGGACATTACCAGTTAATTGTCTAATATAGGGGAATGCAATAGTAGCTCCTACCCCTATTACACCAGCTATACCCTGTGCAATACCTAAATACAACTCCTTCATGCCTTGAGTGTAGAAATACCCAGCAGTTACTCCACTGAATCCTAGTACTGTTAAGTAGAGACAAGCCATTGATAATCCTACCAATCTTACCTTCTGACGTAAGTATATCTTCCAACCAACTATGAAATTCTTGGGAATTCTCAAAAGCTTACGTTTGAGTCTTTTCGCAAATCGTTTTGTATTATTAAATGTCTTTGTTGTGGTCATTCTAAGTCGAACTTTTGGATATTTCTGTACAAGATCCTTTATGAGAGAAAATATTGTATAAAATATTGTGATTATTGTACAGCTTGAGATGGCCAATTTTAGGATAAGACAAATAATGCAAAAGTATACACAAATCAGGTTCCTAAAGGTTCCACCATACGATTACACATATATAATTAATTTCTTGAGTAGAGAATTTTGACGTAACATAAACACGAGTATCAGCTGTGACTACTATAAATACATAACACATACCTCCTCATTTATAATACCAGCTGTATCATCTGACCCTGAGAAAGGAATATCCTCATTGCTATTATTGCTATTATTATTATTATTATTACTGAGACTACTATCCTCTATTTGAGTGTTATCTTCAGATGATTCATATTTGTGTCTGTACTCTTTATGAGCTAAATTCGGTTCCAAGTTATACACAAAGTTGATTAACAAAGTTTCCACAAAGAAAGATATGATATTCCATAATGCCATGATAATCGTAGCAGCTAATAGATTGAAGTGCATTATAGTAGTGATGAATACAGGAGCGAATAGTTTGCAAATCAAGTCAATACGTCTGAGATTCGTGTTGATACCTTCATAAGTAAATAGAAATAAGTATTATTAAACAATGCAGTGCGGTGGAACTTGGGTAAGACGTGCACTCGGATAGTATATACTATTTTTGTACTATTGTCCTGAAGTGATACGTCTTATCCGAGTTATACTGTGCCAGTGTTGCCAGATTATGAACAAAGCTCATAGATTTTGGCTTTGGAATGACTTTTGACTTGTGGCAAGAACTTGGCATAAACATGAACTTTATACTTCTGGCAATAAATCTGACTTATGGCATGTACCATAACATTCTATACACTAAGGCAATGGTGCTGATTGATGGAATCAGTGCTTCTATTGGTTGCGATAAAAATTAAACGGTACATTTGGCCCGAATAAATGTATTAATGTCGTTTCAAAATTTATTCCATGGAATCGAAGGCTATTGCTGTACAAAATATCAATATTTTGTCATTATAAAGTTCTCGAATTCCAGAGTTATAGCAGTGACCATGGGCATATCTTGGTATAAATTTTAACTTTTAACTTTAATATGGCATGAACTTTGGGATGAACTTTGTAAGTACGTACATCATCTAGCAACACTACACTGTATAAGTCAGCTTACATGCTAGAGATCTGGAATCTTTATGAGCTATAACAACTACCCAATCCTTCTCAACAGAAATATTCGTCCCAAGAGAAGTGAGTCGGGCAAGAGCACCAAATATTATAAGAAGCACACTCAGTGTATAGAGAATAGGTCTGTAAAGAGGAATTTTAGAATTGTTTAAAATTAAAATAATCAAAAGACAAACAGAGTTGAGCGTGATGAATAGATTATTCAGGAAGAGTGTTATCACAACGACTATAGGGAGAGAAGTAATTGTATAAATACAGTGGTGTTAGCCTATTAGTAATGCTTTAATAGACTTAGATAATTCCTCCAATAGTGAGTACTTTTTACAACTAAGAAAAAATGTATTCATACGTACTCACATTTCCTTCTTGGAGTAGCGTCCACAAAATCTCCAACCCACGTCCCGAATATAGTTAATGCTAGAGTAAGCATTAAGCCATAAATAGCCGCGAGAAGAAGACTATCGCAATACACCACGACAAGGAACAGAGGTACGCCAAAACTCCACATACGGTCTCCCTAAAACAACACTTAGTAATTGTATTTATAAATATCACATATAATTTACAGGATAACTCACCCATCTTGAGAAGAAATGGCTAATGAATAGGAATACTAGAATAGAACGCTTTGGTTTAAACCTTGGTGTGTCTGACATGTCTAATTACAATTCTGCTATAGTATTTGTGTTATCAAGAATATGAAAATGTAACCGACTCAAATTTCTCACTAGTTATTCTAAAGGCTTAAACTGAGGATCTGGACAAAAGCCTTGAAAATAAATGGCCTGTACAAGACAGTTTTACAACATCATTTAGTATCATTAGAGCAAGGCTGAAACTGTGACCAGAAAACTTGCTTATTAAGAAAATTGTCAATCAAAGAATACTGAATTACCAAATGAGTCAGAAATAAAAATATATATGAAATTAAAGGACATAGTTATCAAGATCATCGTCATCATCATCTATAGCAATTGTACAGCTCTCTTTATCATCCTCTCTGTATTCAGGTTTTAGCTCCCAGGTGTTCTTGTGTGGTGCATGGGTCCGGTATTTGCATACACCCTTAAGGATATCTTTCAAATGGTTCTGATGGAGAATAGACATACGTTAATACAGCCAATCCCATTATATCAAACACGGATATATAGAAATACCCGCTTTTATCAAAGTCTTAAATTGTACAAATATGGTCCCAAACCGTCAAAGTAACATGAAGTTTATTGGTTATATAGAATTCCGCTTAGATCGAAGAAATTATCGCGGTCCCTTAAGATTCGCTATAACGGAAATTGACTGCATACGGTTAGTGTAGAGATGAGGGAACTTACTTGTGGTTGTTTTGTAATACTGACTAGATCATTAGTACCATAATATTGATTCTTCCTGAAAGCTTCGAATATTCTATCTAATACAATCTGCTTGTCACTACGAAGATGTTTGTCTTCTTGTCGTTCTCTCTTCTGTCTGGACTAGAGTGTAGAAATAAGTAAATTTACTCTCTTTATATCAGAATGCATGCTTCAAAGTATGTAACACTTCACTTAAATCGTACCATATAATTTACAAATTAAGTTCTCAAACTTTGCTTATTTTATAATACGCTTAACTCCCGTTATATCGAACACGAATAAATTGAAATACTCGGTTACATCGAAGTCTGAAATTGTATAAATATGGTCCCAAGTCGTCAAAGTAACATACTTTCATCGGTTATACCCCCTCATATCGAAGTAATTATTGTCTTCCCTTCAGTGCTGTAATAACAAATATAAATATATTTACAATCAGACGTATTTTGCTAATACGTAGTTGGAAATTATCCTATTCAAACTACAGAGTTCGTTTTAGTGCAAAATATATTCGGCTAAACCTACAAACAATATCAAACATTAAGATATATATACTCCTAGTATTAACGTAGTATATCTCAATCAGTATTATCAATCTCCAATACTTGTACTGCTACAGTAGCAGCAGCCTGTTCAGCTAGCTTCTTATTTTTCTCCCAACAGCTAGAAGAATAGTTACTCTCTCCTACACAAACTACTGACTTGAATCTCCTATCAGCTGATCTCTCTGTAGTAACGTATACAGGATCTATTGCGTACTTCTTCCTAGAGAATGTGTTAATCAGTTCTTTAGGTGTATATTTATCATCTTTAGCTTTCCTCTTCCTATACACTACATGTAGTTCTATTACTCCTTCCTCATTAACTTCTGGTATACTCAGAACTTTATCAGAATCATAAATTAGTCCCAATCCCTCAAGATTATTCCTGTCTTCTCCAGTAAGAGAGCTATAAATAGATTTCCTCTTAGTAATAGCTTGCTCATAATATTCTGTTAATTGCAATGCATTGCTGAGTTCGAGCATACTTCTACTGCTGGTTATTTTACTACCAATATCTTTATCCATTAATGAATGCATTATGTTACAAATACAGTATAGCGTGTTACCATATGTATTGTCATAGTCAATTGCATACATAAGATAACGTTGTGCCATTATAAAACCGGATAACATACCGGATTTACGGAATATGGAGGGATTACGTTGAGCAGCTCTTGCTAGCATTATGGAATTACTGCCTATGCTACGGTTCAATTTGCTAATATCTTCATGACAAGCGACGTCAGTTGACATACCATTAGCTATCAGAGGGATGTTAACTATATGAGCATTACAAATAGCTCGTAAAATATCGTTTTGATTAGGTTCAGTACGTCTTTGAGATGAAGTACGTCCGTGTATGCTTACAGCTGATACTCCAGTACTCTCTATTAGTTTTAGGAGCTCTAATGTCTTGTCTAGGGTAGATAGAATTCTTATTTTACATGTGACAGGTATTTGACAGGCTTTGACAAGCGCAGTCATAATTTCGGTTATTCTGTCAGGTCTGTTCAGTAGAGCTATTCCCATACCGCCTTTAACTGAGAAATCTTTAGGACAGCCCATGTTTACGTCAATTCCTGACACATCATTAGTAACTAATTCAGCTATTTTAACTGCTCTTTCCTTGCAAGAAGTTCCAATCTGTAACACTACTTTATCACGTTCTACTGCACATGTACGTAGAACTACACAGCCTGTATGGTCTACGAAATCAATAGTATTCAGGACTGGGTTAATAATACGCTTACATTTGATAAGTTTATGATCTACAATCTCTTCTGTGAATACAATATCAGATCCATATTCTAGACATAACAAGCGGAAAGGGAGAGTACCCATACGAACCATAGGGGCGAGTATTAGCTTGTTTGTGTATCGATTATCTATTTGATTCGTAACGAAATTACACGCCATTTGTATGAAGAAATTATATAGTTGCTGCATAGTAGAGATAATAGCGTAAGTAATACATATTCTTGGTTTAAAATTGTTCGTTTCTATGAGTACATAAAAGGCTTTACTTACTATTTCTTTGTGTCTCATGGTAGCATGAGAAAGTCTGTTAGATACATTTGATATTGGAGCACGATCGTATTTAGCCTTTTTCTCTGCTTCTTTTACTTCGAATTTCTTCCTAGATAAATAATACATGAAAATTCTCAAGTTTTAAGTGCAAAATCACTAGAATTACTAAATATGTTGGATTCCCCAAATTCCTGGCGACAGTAGGGGGTCCACGGTTGAAAACCGCTGCCTTAAGTAATATACTTACCGTTTCATCAGCATATACTGTTTAATATAATTCCCATCAACCTGTATATCAGCCTTTTGAGCAATCTTCCCTTCTATTTTAACTTCATCTAAGAGACTGAAAATAAAATAAATAGTTACGTAAATGAATAGAGAAGCTACCTTTAGTTTGTGAGAATACCATCATAGAGAGCTGGTCAGATGAAGATAGTTTTAATACATGTGTCAGAGGAACTTCTGCACTCTCATTAACAGAATCACTCGATACTTTAAATACAATCTAGTCGCAGGACAATGAATCAATATACGTGTACATAGAATAATCATTGTATTTCTTACGTTTTGTACTGTGGAGTTTGGTTTCCTAAAAGATATAACAAAGCAAAACCTGAATCATACCATTTATACATTTGTTATGGGAACTGAAATCTGATTTCAGTCAACTCTCATTTATCGAAGCTCAAGGGACCGCGATAATTGCTCCAATATAAGCGGGTATTTTGATATATCCGTGTTTGATATTACAAGAGTTGACTGCAATTAGGTAAATTGATTTTGTCAAATATAAATTACTTTACGAATTCGATAGAACCAATATCTGTTCCATTATCTAGATTCGCCCACTGTTCTGATAGATATTTAGGTACTTTGAGTAACCACAATCCTCTAGCATGATTGGTTGTATCAACATCATATTGAGTTGCTTCTTGACTTGCTTCTGCCATCTAACAATGTATTAATTTGCTGGCCTAAGTGCTATGTTAATAGAGTAACCAGTTACAAGTATGGACAAGTCTATGTGTATGGATCAACTTGCTGGTGGCAATATTATAAATATCGTTACAGAGTAGTTGTATGAAAATAATACAAATAAATTGAAATAATGCATACGAATTATATATAATAAGAAAACGCTACGATAAAATTAGAAATGATATATAATCTGGTTCTTAAGAACAAGATTATCTTTGAGTAGTCTTAGCCGGCTTAAATCAGCTGGTGGCGTCACTCCCTCAGGTAATTGAGTTTGTAGAGATGTCCAAGTAGGTTGATGTAGATATACAAAATATGCTAAGTCCTTAGGCAGCACTGTATCATAACTATCTTGTGTTACTTTAGCTATTGTGTGTGCTGTTATAACTTTAAGAGGCTGTACTTGGTCATGCAGTTGTTTGAAACATTTCCTCAAACCTTTCGGAACAAGACTCTCCTCTCTCAATAGCTGTAAAGCACTCATTTTAACTTTCTTATCAATTGCGTGTGGGTAAGCACCGCATTCAAGAAGATATGGAATTAGTTCTGATTTCTTCTGGACAGCCCAGTGTAATGGAGTTCTGCCTTGTTCGTCGTATTGGTTCAATAAGTGCCCCTCAGATGGTAGGACCAGCTCCAGCAGTGAGATTACTATAGATGAACTTGGGTTACTGGCTGTATCTGTCCTGATTTTACTGATACAGTGTATTATCATGAATGATTGATTCAATAGTTTGGAGATAATCTGAGGCTGATTCGAATCCAGAGCGATTAGATCAGAATGAAGTGTTACGAGACAATCAGCTATATCTTTCATTTCAGATTTAACTATTTCCAGCCTTTCTTCTCCTTGAATAATATTATTCAAATAGTCTAAGTATAAACAAGCTAGATTAGCATACTCCTCTATGTAACCTTGTACTTCCTTTAACATAAAGATAGATGCTTCTACACTGGACAGTTGGAGATGTGTTTTAACTACACTGACTAAGTCAAGAAGCCAACAACGAAATGTACTTGTAAAATGCTGCTTCAATTGTCTCCAGTAGCGGAAACTTTCTAGAGGCAACGGCCGCTTGAAAATGAGTGACATTAACTTATTTTGGTATAACTTAATATAAGGCTTGACTGAAGACAAACATACGCTCCTTACAGAATTGCTCTTGTAGGAATGATATTGTATTAACATCGGGAAAATAGATACGAATGAAAAGAACTCGTGTTTCTGTAGAATTTGACTAGTAACTTCTCCACATGGGGAGGATATCGTGTGGGAAATAATCTGTTTCTGTTGCGAAAAGCTCTCTTTGTAATCCATCTGGATTTGAGTGTAAGTATCTTCATCGATATTCGCGAAAATAACCTCAAACAATTTGATAGTTTCCGTTGACATGGTAGCACCAAGATAGAATGTTGGATTAGCTCTGAACTTGGGTAAATGTTCTTTTATTTTCATTTGAAAGTATTTTCTACACGGAAGATGGAATCCTTGAAAAGGTGTACTATATAACAAAATTCCGCATGCTTGTATTATTTCAGCACTTGATATAGATTTATAGTTATGCAACAGTTTCCTTACACAAGCACCATCTCCTTTAAGTGCTGCTACCTGTAATGGAGTTATGTTCTCTCTGTTTGGGAAATGGTGAGCTCCACAGTCTATTGCTTTCTGGAGGATAGACGATTTCATACTAGGTTCTAACGATAGATCAGCTAGATAATGCATGTACGAGTTTCCATAAACGTCTACGTCATTCAGGTCTTTGACATGTGACAGATATTTGGGAATGAATTTCGCAACCGTAGATCTGTTGGAACGAGGAATATGTACTACAACTTGTGTACAGCATACGTTTTTATTATGAGGGAATTGTGGATCAAGATTTATGAATGCCAAAAGACATTTCAGGATAGTGAGTTCGATTTGACTCCCATCTTTCAAAATTTCAAAATGACACTTCGTAACTTCACAAACTTTCTCGAGGAGACTGTTCAGATCCTGAGCTACTAACAATGAAGTCCATTCCTTTATCAAATTCATAATTTTAAATATTATTCTTAAAGTATTATCTATCTTATATATTAAGTGGTCTATGACCATGGTTACCATAACAATGCAATAGAATGCGTATGGTTAGTAGTATTGAAGTATGTGTTGTATTCATATCATATTGCCACACCATAAGGTTTTTATTGAATTGCTTGAGTCAGTTTTGGTAAGTTAGTAATTTGACCAGCTTCATGTCATATAGCCAAATACTAATTATTAGATATCAAATAATTAATTATTGGAAGAATACATACATACCTTTCTTGCATTTATGTTGCCTAGCTACACTTCAAGACAATTTGAACCAGCCACTTAGATATTTGTACAAGTGTTTGAATTTGATATCTCTATATGACTGTAAGCCTAATAACAATTGCATAATATTTCTAATACAGTCAACTCTTGTTATAACTTTTATAACTTGGTAAAACAAAACCACACTCACACACTTGGTCATATACACGATATAAACGAATTTGATAAATTAAAGCAGCAATGCATTTGGCAACTGTGCTCTCCTCGTCATTTGATGAAACAACTTCGAATAAAAGTACAGGTATGGAATGTTTTTCAATGAAAATATCAGGTTTCATAGAGGAGATTATGATATGTGAAAGTTCGTAAAAGGTGTCTAGTGGTTTGTCTCGACATAATTTTGAATATTTCGGAATTGTCAAAATATTGTACTAGGACATTGCCCTTTAGGAAACCCATAAGAGTGATTTCTGGATGAATAAATGATGTCATAGAAGTATGAGTAATATCATAAATATTGTAATTGTGTAACTCCTCAGATTGTCTTTTTATCCTTCTAAAATCCGAAACAAGAAGCAATAATGAGAAAAATGTTGCATCTGTTGGAATGATAGTAATAGGAATGTTTGCCTTGAAAAAGTGCAAAATTGTAATAAAATGGAAAAAATCCTCGATAAGTAACCAGGAGATTTCAAAAGGTTCAAAGCAGCTTATCTCCGTTTGAGAAAGGAAATGTATTTTGGGATATTGGGATAACAGGATGGAAATTTCAAAGGTTGATTACACAGAAAATTGTAGAGGAAGCACTACAAACAATATTAACATTGAAAGTTTGCGTTGAGCACTTCCCAATGACAAAATATAATAAAATTTTATAAAGAGGATTATTATTGAAAATGTTCGTTCAAATACCAAATCACTATCTGTGCCGACTTAAGCTGTGTTAAGCCAAATTAGAGGGAAGGTCCAAAATCTCTCTAATTATTCGCCAAGTTCCTAATAATTATTAACGTGATAAGTTCAGCCTTTGATAAAAGTGGATATTTAGATATATCTGTGTTCCAAATGTAATGGGAATAAACTGTAAACAAATTAATAGTCAACCACTTTATATCGAACACGGATTTATCAAACTCCGCTTATAGAAGTAATTATCACGGTCCGTTAAGCTTCGAAGCTGACTGTACTTAGTAATTAATTCGTATAGAATATAGAATATAATAATTATATGATTATATGAGAATAAAATAATAAAATTATAAAGGATATCGTGTGTTAAAATAATAAGTGAGTAATACTAGAAGTTAAGATTTGCTAGTAAAATTCATGCTGCTTAACCCTGTAGCAGGTATAGTACGAGTATATATCCGATTAAACCTTGAAATAATAGAATCACGAATATCTTTCCTAATGAGTACAACAAAAAATAAAATAAAAAAACCCTGTAGACTCCCGAGTATAGTGAATACCCATGCAAAAGGAGAGGCAGGGTCAAAATTGAAGAGTCCAAGTATCCATAGAAATCCCAATACAGGAGTTAAGACCAAGAATAATCTGAGTAGGCTAAGAGAAGCTCTACGTGAGCGGGTGAATTTATCAAAACTCCTCTGTCCTAGATAGAGAATAGCTGCTTTAGTAATAACATACGCGAATAGAATAATATTGGCGAGTAGAATAACAATTATAGGAATTATTACAACCAGATTATGTCTATGTATATTCATATATTCGTCTCTAGATTGTATCCAACAATAGCCAGGTGACTTCTGTGTATTATTCAATGGCATGGAGGTTGGAGTAAGGAAAGAATTTTGTAATGGATATGTGTAGGCTGCTACATAGATACCTGGTACTACCCAGCATATACTTGATACGATTACACCATATTTCAGACTGAATTGATAAAATGGCCATTGCATGAGTATCAATATTATAACGGCTTCTGCTAACATCCAGGCGAATAGAGTCAGTACTAAATATTGTAACAAACCAGAAGCGATTTTACATGGGATATATTCACCAAAATTTTCCCTATAAGGCAATTCTAAGCCAATAGAGAATAATACGAATAGCAGTAAGAGACAGAGAATTAAGTTAAAGTGTGTGAAGTGATGTGCTTGCTTTAACAGTGATAAACCAAATACTAAGTATATGTATATACACAGACCTAAGCAGATTATGGAAATACCTACACCCGCATAGGATATTATAGTGAGTGCTGCATCTTGGTTTTCAAGCCCGTTTATCGCGACTAAAACCGCGAATGATGTAAAATGAAGTGCACTACATTCTACAAAGTTCGTAGTTTGGATATTCTCAGTAAGGCCATCATCTTTCCATGTTAAGAATGTATCTGAATCGTCTAGAGTAATTGATACACAAGTTCGTTTGAAATAAGTATTTGCAGATTGAGGCACACTCAATGGTAACTTAATCTGTGCAGGCTCATCAAAAGTTGTTATTTTCTTATCGCCTTCTAAAACTTGCGCAGAAATAAGAGGACTGACAATTTGTAGGTTACTAAAATGTGACAAAGGAATATCACTACTACCAACTGTAACATCAGTCCCATACTTAAATAATATACTCCCTATATTCTTCTTAGCGAAGAAAACAATACCAATATTCTCATTAGAGTTCAGTTGACTAGTTGGTAAGGTTAATTCAGGTTGCTGGTCTCCCTCCATAGTATCAAAATCTAAATTCTCAGCTACTAGCTTAATTGGTTCAGATAGATTTGATCCTGATTGAATAGCCAAAGTTTCAAAATGTAAGTTTGTAAAATTATTAAATTTGACTGATGTATTTTGCGATACTATATTTATAGCATGTGTATCTACGATTTTTATGAGATTCTCAGCGACTGGCATTTTTAACTCGGTTTGTCCGAGTATATCAATAACTTCTTTATCGATCAGCTGATCAATAATAGTGAGTGTATTATCAACTACAGTAATTTTAGCTGTTTCATCAGGATCTTGAGTTCTATTCAGGTTATCATTGAGTATGTTCACAGAGATATCTATGTCACCGGAATAAACCGGTGTTTCCTGAGCTATGACGTCAGCTAATAAGCTCAAAGCAGCTGTATTGTTCAGAACAGTTAAATTAGAATAAGATTGAGAAGTACAATTAAATGTATCAATACGAATTGACCACAAATCATTGTCTTCACAGTAACGAGATGCTTTCTGGCCAGCTCCAATACAGTTAGCTTTAGCTGTATTACCTTTTAATGTACATACCCAGGTTAAATTAAAAGTAGTATCTACTTCATCGTAACAAATATTTTGACAAACATCTCCTATACTGTCGTTATTACAATCTTCTTGATAGGGATTAAATATTTCTGGGCAGTTATCAGCTATACAGCTGGGATCTGAACAAGGAAGATCTACGATAGGTTGATTATCATCGTCACCATCAAGTCCACAGTATACGCCATCACCAGCAAACATGCTTGTACATTGACAACCAGATTCTACACAAAAATATACATTGTTACTATACATACAAGAGTATGGGGAAATTACTCATATAATTAGTCCTCTGTTTATGATATAAAAACAACAAAAACCTATTAATAGTATTGTACCTGTACAGTTGCAAGCAGGTTGTGTACAAACAAATAATTCATCAATCTGTCCATGCCCTCTATCTGTTGTCTCAGTCTGACAAGAACACAAATTAATATTTTGTGTAATTTTACCGATCCAATAGTTAGAATAACAATTAGCAGATATTAATACTGATAACTTTTGTTCTAATATACTCTGTATGGAATAACCTGGATCTTCTATCCATAAACTATCAAAGTATTCCATTCTCTCGGTTTTCAACACGGACAGAGAAGAGAATTCGTTCTGATAATATTCAAGCAGACTAGAAGATTGGGGACAAGAACCATCTTGAGATGATAAGTAAGATTCTTTAGAGAGAGTAAGAACTACCTTGTTTGTCTACAAACATATAATTTTTGTCTTTACAGTGTGAAATATATGGAATTCAGTGTCAGGGTTGGGTTCAGTTATAATTGTAATTGAAATTAATATTCTATGGGAATAGTAATTGTGATTGAAAATATATGGTCACTGTTAGTGTAATTGTAATTGCAAAATCTAATTGAAATCACAATCAGAAATGTAGACTTATAAGAATATATTCAAATATTTCACTTACAGATTTTGATGCTGTACCATCTTCTACAGGGTAATAACACTCAGAAATAACATTACTCCAACCATAACCAGATCCATTACATAGCCTGGTTAATCCAACACTGTCATCTCCATTAGATAACACGTCAGAACATTTTTTACCTGTAATAATGTCATGTAATGTTACATCCCATAGTACACCATGCAGGAATTCTGCAGGGCAATATTGGTCTCCAGGATATGATAATGAAAATTCCTGTGTGGTAGAACCGAAATCTGTATTATCAATATTTAGAATGTAATATCCTTCAAATAAAATTGAAGTTCGTAAAAACTCAATTTCAAGCATATAGAGAGAATACTTTAACCCGTAAATAGAAGAATAATCCATACATTCCTGTATTGATATGGAAAGCAGAGAAGGTGACAGGCTTAAAGTTGTATCTGAACTAAGAACGAGATCAGTACTGAGGCTAGGACAGTTATTAGAACAGAATGAACCATCACTAGCTAGTACATACACGATTTCAGGACTATACTCAAGCGCTCGGGTTGCTATGTAATTTGATGAGAAGTGAGGCGTAACTATAAACATCCTTTCTATGACACCACTAGATGTGGTATAAGCGATACAGCGTGAGAATACAAACTGGGGTAGGGTCGTGATTGAATGATTAGTACTGTAAGGTTCGGAGCTATCTATCTCCTCAGTTAAGCAGTTTACCCATTCAATATCACAATTTTGATACTCAACACTCGTAATATTGACGTAATCTGCTATATCAAATTCACACACTATATTACTCGGTAACTCGGTAATAGTAATTACTAGCGAAGACTTATTAACTCTGTCTACTACCACAACATGCATAGATGTATCCGTTTGTAATACAGGTGGACATGTTAATGAATCATCAATACAGCAGCCTGTTACAATGCAATAGTATTCACTAGCAGGACAGCAGTAAGTAAGATCAGTTAAACACATCTCATTGTGTATACAGTAGTCTGTACCTGGCTCGCATATACAACCACCAACATTTCCACTATCACATTCACAGTAATATGTACCCAGTGCATTCACGCAACCGTAAAGACAGACTTCTCCCATCTCACACTCGTTGATATCCAAACAGGTAACATTATCATTAGATATATAGTAACCTGTGTTACAAGAGCACATGAATGAGCCTTCAGTATTTACACAGGAATGTTGACAATAACCATTAGTACACTCGTCTATATCCATACAGTCAATATTATTATTATCAGTTAGTTCATAGCCTGGAAGACATTCACAGAAATAACTAGAATCAGTATTTACACAGTCATATTCACACACTATACTTGGATCAAAACATTCCTGATCATCAGCTACACAACTTGAATAGTGGCTAGTTGTAGTGATAAGACCGCCTGGGTATTCACAAGTAGCAGCTCCGAAATCGATTGCATACAAACGGTTAACAGTACTGACCCATGATAAACTGCATATACAATTAAGAGGATTTGCTTCTAATAAAATTTGTGTTAGTTTTGTGCACTCTTCAAAAGCAGTGTTAGGCAGTGAAGTTAGTTCATTGTTCTGAATTTGTATTATTTCTAACTCACGTAGTTTATAGAATTGTTTATCGTGAATTAGATTGATTTTATTATAATCTAGCTCAATTCTTTGTAATGTTGAAAGATGTAAAAAAGTAATATTCTCAAGACTTAGTATTTCATTTGAATTCAAGATTAATCGCTCTACTTTGTGAAGATTTTGAAGTAATGTATGATCAAAACGTGAAATAACATTCTGAGTTAATTCAATGCCTCTCAAATCATTGAAAGCATTCCAAAAACCTACAAGCGTATCTGTGTTTGTAATTAATTGTTGCAGCTTTATTTCATTTACAGAAGGGAAGGTTGTTATAAATTCGCTAATACTAGCCTCTTCGAAACAACCATGAATACTCAGATAAGTGAGATTCGTATTTGCAGTGGATTGGATTAATCGTATATGATTGATAGCAGTACATAATTCCTCAGATAGATAAGTAACAAGAGATAGACTATCATAATTATACTGAGTTAAATCAACTTCAATTTCTAGTGTAGAAGCATCAGGACTTGGATACAAATGCAAAACTAACTGTTGTCCTTCTGTATCAAAACAGCCCAGTTGTAAGAAAGTATCCCAACTAGTATCATTCTCTAGGTTTAACTCACAACGTATTGATACAGTAGTGTAAGTACAGACTTGATAACACGATTCTGACTGCTGAGCTTGTGATGAATAGGAGAAGATCAGAATAAGAAGAAATATCAAATACAATTTCATTGTTAAGGCGAAGTCCTATTTTTAGGTGGCTAGTTTAGTAAAAATTATTATATTATTGGAAAAATCATCCTAAAATATAGAATTACAATCTGTGCCGATAGCATAATATATTTACTATAGTGCCTCCAGTGAATACTATAAATATAAAAGGTATAACAGGAGTTTACTGTATGTACAATCTTAACGTGTTTTAACACCTAAAAATTGGAAATCGTAAAATGCAAAATTCAGAGTGAAACAAGACTATTAAAGCATTTAACAGTCAGGAAAACGGATGTGAATATCCCCTTAGCTAGAAGAATATACTTTCATATTATAGATAATAATCAATACAAATAAATCTATACATCTATCTATTAATAGCACACTATGACGTCACACATTCTACATACATTATTAACAATCTAATATTCACTCTAGATAAACTCCCAAGTCAGAGTTCTTCAGTACTGTTGCATAGAGCGACCCCTAGACAAAACAGGTTCAAATGTAAAACAGTTAAAATACAAAAAAGGCCAAATTGAATTACGATAACAGACTTTCTTGGTATTAGTCATTATCACTGGCTTAAAATAGAAAGGAAGAATAACTGAGATTATTATTTTCTAAATTCAACGAATCAAATATTTAGTACATCAAATTTTCAGAAGTTAGGGAAGGAATTAAAATAGAATAAAAAGAATATTTATCTTGCTTTAGTCACTCTCTGTAATATCTTCAAGAACACGAGTCATAACTCTACCGAATTTCTCTTTAAAGATTAACATTTGAGTTAAGAGAATAGATACCCCGATTACTTCCGATTTAATCGCGTTTATTCGCACCATTCGATCAGGAGAAACTCTTTTAGCAATCAGTTCTGGGGGCTCCTTATCACAGCCTGTAGTAAAGAGGAGGTTCAATTTAAGCCAACTTAACTCAAACGTGTTTAAGTCTAACTCCAAAAATTTCTTCTTAAACCGATCAATCGCTTGAAACATGCTCTTAACTCCATCAGGACAATTCGTCTCTGTCACCACAGTGCCTGTAGCAAGTACTATTCCTTCATGCTCAATGGAACGATGTACAGCTTCTACGAGTACTAAGGAGGGTAGGCCGATGAATAGGAACGGTTCTAGACCTGCGAAATCATCTACAACTAAAACTCCCAAATGTATACACTGAATACTCAACTCGTATGCTATCACGAAGAATGATTCCCATATTACGTCATCTTTAAGCTGTATTTGAGTGCACTTTATATCTACATCGTGCTTATTAGGCAGCCAAAAAGCGCGTGAAAGAACTTCAATCAGTTCATCTGAGCCCTCGATTGCATTATCAGTACTCTCAATGGAAACTAAATTACTGTTTGAACTTGTATTTTCCCGAATAAAATTAATAAATTTCCTCACAGTACTCAGCGTGATATCTCCAAGCACATATCTATCCTTATTAGTATAACCTAATACATTATCTCGTAAGTAGCCTATAGCGGGAGTTTGGTGCCTTTCTCTGAATTGATGCAATTTGCTAATAGTTTCTCGTGAAACATCTCCAAACTGATATTCATCCTTCCCAGTGTACTGTCTCACTGCAGTACCCACTCGACTAGCTGTAGCTCTAGAAAAGTCACCGAATTTGTAGCTATCTTCCCCCGTATATGTATTGATACTATTTCCAACAGAAGCCAGCACACGTGAAAAGAATGAGGCCATCTTTTAATTACGATGTGTTAATATACTATTTCAATACTAAAATGATAATAATTATAGATAATGAGCAGTGCTAGGAACTAACATCTCTAATTAATTATTAACCCAATAAAGGACATTGTGAAGTTTCCCTTGCGTTGTGATCTATTTCTGTCGTAAGATTAATAGGGCGTGTAGATTTACCCAAAAGGCAGATAATGTTACCTAGATTTTATATCAAAGATACTTACGAGATAGTTTTCTTCTCAGCTTTCTTAGGAGGCTCTGGTTTAGCTCTATTCATCACTTTTAGAAACTCAGTAGTTCGTGCTCTCATTCTGCTGTGAAGATAAGCCTAAACCGGTAATAATGTAGGTAATATTATTGGTTTCATGTCAGAGATTATTTCCCTGGAATTTTAATTATCAAGAACGTACTCGTATGTCTCGCACGTAGGCTATTTCTATCGACAACTCATTGAATTATTTACTATTAATTGGCGCAGTTGGTTACATTAAATTGAATAATAAGAATTCATCATTAATCATATGTTGTTACAAAATAGTGCATTTATATTCAAAACCAATTAAACCAACGATTGAACGAGAACAGCAACAAACAAAGAATGAATAAGAAATTAATATTTAATATTTATTTTTAAGTATCTTTTTAGTTACGTTTTCTTCAAAATTATCCTTGAAATAAGCGAGTTGTGTCAATTCGATGGAAGTTGAAATTATATCAGCAATGAATGCATTCAAATGAGCTAATCTTTCGAATTCAATGTTTGACTGCATCGAATCTGGATAATCTCTCTCTCCTGACGAATAGAGGAGCTTTATCTTCATGAGAGCGATCTCTTGTAACGAAAGTTTCAAGTCCATGAATCTTGTTTTGAAGAGTTCAAACAGTTTGAAAGGAACGGGGCCATTAAGAGGGCAATGTCTTGAATCGAGTGTGACACCATTATGGAACACGATTGGAAAACTTCTCATAAAACATGACCGTTGTACCATGTCAAATATTGCAATAGCTGGTAATCCAATATACAGGAAAGGTTCCTGATCAATGAAATCATCTTTCAACAAAATATCATGTCTTAAACAATGGCTACCCAGTTCACTCATTGATTGCATAAACGAATACCAATACTGTGAATCAGTGTATGCTGTTGATGGGAGAGAAAGTGTACGAATTTTGCGACCAGATGATGTGGTTTTAAAATGGGGACGTGATAATGCATATTCAATATTATGAGGCGTTAATGTGGGTACATTCTCGATTTCTATCATGATAAATTCATCTGAGAGATCTTTAATTAAGTTTGCTTCTTTGTCATAAACTTTTGCAAAACCAACTTCAACTTTATCCTGTTCTAAATAGCTCGAAAAGGTCGTTTTTCTACTCTTGATAAGTTGTGGAGAAATCCTTCCATGGCTATGGTTATTTGAATTTCGGTTGAAAGTATTGTAAAGTCTTTTTATAACAGACATTATATCACAGGCAAGAAATTTCAACTATTACAATTGTACTCAATAAAGCCTTATATACAGTATTTATACAATACTCACATTACAGAAAGCATACGTCCCTAGCCATCTAATAGCAGTAATGATTTATTTTCTTATCGCAGGTTTGATTAGAGGAAATTTATTCCAATGGTATTAGATAATCACTGACGTGATCAATAGTATTATTGAAAATGTTTACAATACACTTTGTTTGGAATATGCTAAAAATATACAGTATTGATTCAGGGACTTATCATCGAAAATACGAAAGCTGTATACATACGATTTCACTATTCGATGAGTTCATTTCAGATAATAAGGCAGTCAGTTGAAGTACGTATTTCCTGAAATGAGAATTCTATGCCAAAATAAGTCAATTAGTGTGGAAGTCAAGGGTGAGTGTCTATAGCGAGAATACCTATAAGGCAACTAGACGCATCAATACATTAAAGTCGTATTTGTATACAGCTTCCTTTCTTCTCAAATGGGAGTTTTGAGAAGAAAGGAAGCTGTATACAATTATGTAACAAACGAGGTAATCAAATAATGTGGCAAATGACTAAGTGGATTTCGTAGTGGTGACTGTGTCATGAAATTATCTAAAACAAGTCACCGTCATAAATATGGAATCGGCGTATATGAGGTCATTTATGTATTGAGCTTTTGGTGTGTAGTTTACACGGAAAACTTATAATATCAATTATTTTGAATTATTGTCAATATATATGAAAAGTTTACCATATGTGCTTTTTAATATCATACACAAATCAGTAAGGAATAATGTTTTTTCAGTGAGTAGTATGATTTTGGTAATTTATGCAAAAATATGACTCAAGAAATAGCTTACACCATTAGACACATACAAACTAATGTATTGTAATCTGTATGTATAAAATTAATGAATAGTAAATCATGGAAAGCTAACATTGTTGTTGTAATCTACGTGTCTTTCATGATATAACCCACGCAGGAATTATCTCCAATTATCATACGATAGCCATATGTACAATAGCATAAAAATGATAGGTAAGCACAAATGTATATACACCGGCATACACACCATATATTGTATAATCTACGTAAAGTGTAAGCAGAATTACGTAAATATGTACAGCCAACTCACGTTACATATATCGAAGTCTTAATTTTGCAAATATAGTAGTGTTAAACTGGCAAAGTAATATACAGTCAACTCCTGCTATAACCAAGAATGATGGCTGGTGTGAAAGTAATTAATTTACGCTTACAAGGAAGTATTCCTTGAGCTTCGATATAACATGAGTTGACTGAATCCCATATTACAATGTAAATATGCGGAATTACCTTAGAACACTTGATATGATAGTGAAGATAATTTCGGAAGGTATGAATCATATTGATTGTGTGATCACGAACTTTGAACTCAAAATGTCGAGGAAATAGCACTAATAACAACAAAATAAATAAATAACTGTCACCAGGGGGCTCGAGTCCTCCCTTCCCCCGAGTTCGGCGCTTATGACTATCACATAAATATATATATAATTATACCGAATGTTATGTAAGCAATATGATCGCCTGTAGCTACTTTAGTGCCTTGTAGCTCTAAGGGAGGCTCTCTATGCGTGAACAACACTGAAGGAGCTCCATGCACCTTCCTGCCCTCAGTAAATGCCTAAACATAATCAATTGTTAAACAGAAACAGATGACTAACTGGCTATGTTAATGTATGTTTGGTAACCACCTGCATGAATATCTTGCTCAAGATGATGTCATCTTCATCTTGAAATGTGGTACTGAAAATAGCTGTGACGCGATCTTTATCAGCTGACACATACCTATTGAATGAAGTAAATACAGTCAACACCTGTTTAATAATCAGTAATAAGTAAATGCTCTGATATTAATTATTCATGTGACATGCTCCTAGATGATTACACAATGATATCAACTTCCGGCGATTTGAAGTGAAAATACGTTACATATATGGTAGATGTCCGTTGAAATTTATAAATAGTGATTATACAATAAAAATGATGTCATAAATACGCAATATGTCTTCATTAAAGACGTATTAAAGAACTTAATATATCATTAAAGGAAGTATATAGTTTGTTCTTACATTGTTTCATTGTCTCTGTACGGTACCACGGCTCTCTGCTGATTGAGATCTCCACTCCTCTGACACTCAAAGTATTTGTTAAATATTGAAGCGAAGCAGTTTCGTTTGAGGAGAGCTGCTTTGCGAGCCAATCCAACTAAATCAAAATTTAAAGTATCAAACTTCGATATATCAGGAGTTGAATGTACTTATTTCTAAACTGCATTTATGTTGGATAAATCAAGCCCCAAAATTCACAAAAATTACAGAACAGATACAATAAGATAGTTTATGTAAAATAGCCCTACAAGATATATAACACAATTGTCCTCTGTCTAATAACGCATAAATACGTAGTAATGCATCCACACGATAAAACTGAACCTATCCCATATAAGGATATATGTAGCATAATAACAACAAAATATATTATTATTAAAAGTACAAACAATTAATATAATAGCATTCATAATCATTGTATAGCATTGTAAGAAGGAGGAGATCTGTGATTGCGATGGGAAGACTCAGAGACTGAACGAATATTATCATACAAATGACAGGATATATAACCCAATATGATTATCATTGTTATATAAAATATACACTCTAACAAGGCCAATGAGTTCAATTCAGCAATATAAATACATAGACCACTTTGATCGGTTTCTAACTCATTTCTGCAATGCCAGGCATACAAATACACAAATAAATCGATAATACGGAAACATAAGAACATTACATGCCAGAACAAGGAAATAACAACTAGGAAACAACTGGTTAGGTAGAATTTAAAACATAAGGCTAAGTAACCAGATAACGAATATAGAAACACGACAAGAAGTAATGGCGGCATGAGATACGAGATTACTTCGGTATACAGCACAGCGTTATGTGACACATCTTTATTATTATCAAATAATACTGCTATGAACATGATTAGTTTTATTATAGAGATGGCCATGCAGAGTAGTGATAAACTTACATGCACGAGAAAGGCTACCAATAGGGTAGGCTCAGGAAAACCACCGTAGACAAGAGGCATCTTATTGTCAGGAATGAACAGTAAGATCAAGAGTTTATATTGACTTATAGCCTCATATGCATACAGGGTCATAGCAAGAACATGTGCATCCGAATAAAAGGAAAACATTCTCGTGGGGATAGATTATTTTTACAAAAAAGAGTTCGTTGGCTTCTGAAGATAGTTTTGTCTGATAAATATGTAATATAATATTTAAAATAATGTGGGTTCTATATTAAGAATTGAAAATGTACCATGGATGAGTGATTGGCTAACCAACATTATTTGAAGGTATGACTTGAATATGACAGCCCTAACTTCGTAAACGGATACGTACAGTTGACTCCGCTTAACCTGAGTTTGCTGTATGTTAATTTAGATGAAAAACTGATCATTTAATAAGGAACATACTAAACATAATATAAAACGAAGGGTAACCATAACAGGATGCTATAAGTTATTGTATCTGTCCAACTCTAATACACTGAATAGTAATATCTAGACCTTGCTGTAGAGAATACACTGGTTTGTAACCAAGTTGAGCTCTTGCCTTGTCAATACAATAATAGCTATCTTTCCCAGCAACATTAACAGACGGTAAGGTAAGATTCGTACGAAAATCCAATTTACAAACAGAGAAAATAGAGTAGATAATATTAAGAAGAAACGCAAAGCTAAACATTAACCAGAAAGGGAAACGTTTTCGCGGGAAATCGCACTCTAATCCCTCCATCACCGAATTAAGTAACCAATTAAACGACACAGGTTCTCCATTTGTAATATTATATGCTTGTCCACACACAGGTGAGGAAGGATAGAGATGATCAGATGCAAGGATAAGACCATGCACTACATTACCTACATACGTGAAATCACTCAAATTATAACCAGATCCGATAGCATACTTATAACTGTTTATAGAAAATAAATTATGTGGGGAAATAGCTCCTGCAGGTTGTGGTCCGAATACAGCAAATAGACGAATGGAGGTTGTCAATAGAGATTGAGAATTTGCCCTCAATACGATTTGTTCTTGTAATACCTTTGTGTGAAAAGAATGGTCGAAAGGTCGTTTTGCATAAGGTTGACATTCACGGCCATTTCGTGTATGTTTTCCTAAATCAGAAATTATAGCACAGCTCGTAACAAGAATCAGTTTCTTTACTTCAGTATCGTTGCAGGCTTCTACCAGTTGTCTAGTACCATGAATATTGATACGGTCCACCATTTGCATGTTTCCATCACTTGAACAAACTGATACACAATGAAATACCACATCTATTCCTTGTAAGGCTGATTCCAATTCATCTCTGTTACAGAAATCTCCTTGTATAAATGTCACATTCTCAATTTCACATACACTTTGGCTATCTAGCAGTTTAACCTGAAATCCATCTGCAACCAATCCCTCCACCAAATGGCGACCTATAAAACTACATCCTCCTATAACCAGACAAACTTCTCTCCGCTTTGTCTTCCCCATTCAATGGACTATTCAATTCAAAATTCAGTAATTAACATACACAGACAAAACGTGTTTAAATAGGCAATAATGTAGATTTTATGAGCATATACTATATTCTGTATAATTAAATGTATAAATTCAATAATTTTAGGATAAGATAATCAATAGATAAGTCAGAAAATGCGTAACTAGTCAGGCTATCGACGCGGAGTGTTTCAAATTATACAAATTCATTAGTGAAGCATGTGGTGAAGCTTTTAATGAATTCTATTTATTTCTAATTATTAATTCTTACGTATGTGTTAATTAATTAATTCTTTTACAGATTAATATACGTATTCACAAAGTAATTTCTAGTTAGAGATATGTTTTAAATCGAGAACAGATACGCAAACTTACAAACCATTGCTAGATCAATTATGGCCAAAATCACATATCCTCCTTATATATAAATATATTCACAAAAATACACTAAAACTCTTTATAAACAGCTGATTAACTTTGATATAATTATCGATAATTTACAGTAATTCAATAATTTTATATTTAATGAATATCCCATGGGTTCATACCATATTTATTCTTTTAAAATAACACAAGTAAATACAGCCAGGGGACAAAAGTATTCGACCACACAAATATATTGTCATAAATTGTATACTCTTTCCCGCTCCTATATATTGTGTAGTCTATA